>VUQG01035166.1:3740-18484 GCA_015106755.1 Etia nguti
CCTGCCTTTGAAAGAAAACAAACGCTGTTGTGACAGTGATGTACACTGTCTTGTTGGTATATATGTATGATTTCTATACATTTTACATCAGATGACCACTTTGGTTGTACTACTTCTTAGCCAACAGGCTCATTATATCTCAGGATGGTTAAAACATACCTTCTTCCTGGGTAGACGTAGAACAGCCACGATGCAATAATATCGAGATTTCGGACCTGCCATTCATTAGCTCAAACATCAAACGACATGTATGTGTGACACACTGTAATGTGTGGTCACATTATGTGATTTAAGTTTTGCATATTGTATAAGTTTCAGGTGTAGTTTTGTTAAAGAAGAGCCTTAATTTGTGATTTTTGTTGGAGATCCAACATGTCGTGTGATCCCTAGTTACGCCACAAGGGGGCACTTCCACCCTAGTGAGATGGTTTAGTGACGCTACTGCTCGTCTTCAGATCTGGCAGAAGCCAGAGAGGAAAACATACTACCTGTCGTCTATCTCATCATTTACCTGTTTTTTCCAGGTTAGTAAGTAACAAGGCCACACATGTGGTCCACATAATTAACATACCAAGTAAGGGTAAAACCCGACCAGCAGTTTGTTTTGCTGGGATCTGTATTTGTTGGTTTTGCTCTTTGAAATGTGTTACGGTTAAGAGAGTAGGAGCTAGCTTAGCTCGCCGCATGGTGGAGTACCCTTCGGCTTTGTCGTTTTCTAAACTTAAGGCACCCTCTTGTAACAAGAGTACACCACGGCTCCTGTGTATTTGAGTTAGTGTGTTTGCAGAGACAATTTGATGTGTTGCCACTGTTATTGTCTAAAGTTAGTGTAATAACAATTGTGATCGCTCTGCAATGAAGTTTTTGCAACCTGTTGTGAACACATGAATGTGTATAAATAAAGATCTGGCAGAAGCGAGAGAGGAAAACACACTACCTGTCGTCCATCTCATCATTTACCTGTTTTTTCCAGGATCAGACATAATCTGTTGGCCGCCCTCTTACTTGGGGTGTGTTACATATGCTTTAATACCTAAATATTTAATATTTCCAGATTGCAGTGGGGTAGAAGAAGAATTATGAAAAGAGCAATTAATTGGAAGAACTCTAGATTATAACCAGTTTATCGAATAAATTGAAACTCTTGAAAAAGAGTTTATTAATGTAATTACCTCAGAGAGAGTGGTTTGTGTTGGAGAAAAAGCAACACATCATCCGCATAAATACTGATCTTATGTTTTACATTCTTGCATCTTATGCCCTTAATTACTGTATTCTGTCTAATTGCTGCTGCTAGCGGTTCGATAAGAATTGCAAACAGTGAAAAGGAGAGTGGGCATCCCTGCCTGGTGCTCCTCAGGAGACAGAAGCTGGAGGATGTTTGGTCATTTGTCCTGACACAATCTTTTGGGGAATTATATAATATTTTTAACCAGTTTATGAAAGAGTTTCCAAAACCAAATTTGTGTGAAGTTGCAAATAAAAATTTCCAATTAATTCTATCAAACACTTTTTCTGCATCTAGAGACAATATTGTGGTTTCAATGTTTTTACTGCATGAATAGTCTGTCAAATTAAGTAATCTACGTGTATTTGTTGATGAGTGCCTACCTTCTATGGAACCAGTTTGGCCAGGTTTTATTATGAGCGGGGTTATCTTCTCTAATCTCTTTGAGAGAGCTTTGCAGATTAAGGTCAACAACAGGTCAAGGACCCTGTATTTCCCACCAGCTATGATTCAGTATCCCTTGTTTTAGTAGGAGACTAATGCTGGCAGAATTCATATTTGGTGGTAGTTTGCCATTTTCCTTGATTTCCTGCAGCAGTCTGTGAAAAATTGGTGCCAGAATTGTCCAGAATCCTTTGTAGGATTCTGATGGAAATCCATCTGGACCTGGAGCCTTATTATTGGGCATACTTTTCAGGGCTTCCTGGAGTTCACCTGATGTCAGCGGTGAATCCAGTGCTATTGCTTGACTGTCTAGTAATTTTGGAAGGGTTACGTTGTAAAGAAACTTATCAATTTTGTTTTTAGATGGGTTTATTTGTGGTGAATATAAAGTTTCATAAAAGTCCCTAAAAGTGTTGTTTGTTCTTTTTAACTGGTTTGCTAGATGCTTTCCTTCTTCTTATGCTTTTCTCTGGCGGCTGCCCTAACTCACTCCTGCTCCAGAAAGCTTAAGAACCTCATGATAACTGGTCTGGGTGGCTGGCCGTCCTCCGGCATAGGCACGGGGGCTCGACGTATGCGCTACAGCTGGGTCAGGTCAAGCTCAACTCCCGGTGCCTCTGGAATAATGGTTCTCAAATATTCCTCCATCTTTCCTTCTTCCAGTTTTTCCTCAAGTCCAACCAGCCGCAGCATCCTGTTATTGCTTGATGTAACTCCTCGGCGCTCAGCCTTGTCCCATCTTTGCAGGACACCATCCACAGCCGTCCGCAGGCATGAGTTAACCTCTTTTATTCCATTTATGTCAGCTTGCAAACTAGATAGAAGCTGTCCAACTCTCTACATTTCCACAGTAGCCTTATCCAAGGATTGTTGCATGGCAGATAATACACTCATGTTCACTGTTTGGCTAGGGCTAGCAGGCTTAGCCTTAGCCCAGCCAGTACACCATTCAAATCAAAAACACTTTCCAGGCACTCTCTTTATAAATTCCTAGCAAAGAAGCCGAAATTAACTAATTCCCGATAAACTCGAGGGCTGGGAGGGTTTAGATCAAGTGGCCATCTTGCTTGGTGAACCCACGTGACCTAGTACGTGCAATTCTTGAAAGGCATGCGCTATTGCAGATTTCACAGATTAAACAAATTATGGAAGTGGCTTGAGCTTTACAGCCTCTTTTCAGTGCTGCTTTTTCTGATGGGACTGTGGTAACTATCTTCTCCTCCTTTGTAGAAGAGCTCATCTGACTTTGGCCTTCCATGCTGTATGGTCAAAAGCAATTTGCTCCCAGTGCTCAGTGGATGTGCCACTGCTCTTCATGTTTCTTTTACACACATCTTTAAAGGACAGTTTGGGATGTCCAGTTGTTTGCCTTTTTTTAGTTCTCTGTACAAAAAGTCTTTTGAGATGCAAGGATCATCCATGTTTTATGATATGGCCAAGCCAGCAGAATCCTCTTTGTTTGAGCATAGTGTACATGGTTGGTAGTCCTGTTCTAGCAAATATCTCTGTGTTGGTGACCCTGTCTTTCCATGTTTTGTAGAAGGACATTATAAATTCCTCATGTGGAAAATGTTTAATTTCTGTTCTAGCATAGGTATTCCATGATTCCATGCCAAAAATTAGTGTGCTGATGGGAAATGCACAGTATACTGTGATCCTGATCTTCAAGGTGAGCTTTTTGTTGTCCCTCACACTCTGGGAGAGTCTGGACATGGTAATGCCAGCCAAGCCAATCCTTTTGCCTTTCTTTTTCCAGGTTCCAAGATGTTTTTGGTGATAGTGGAGCAAAGGTAAGTAAAGTGTAGAACCGCAACCAGTGCAGAGTTGTCGATTACAAACTCTGGGACCGTAGACATTTCTTGGCATATGATTTGGGTTTTCTCTAAGCTGATAGTAAGCTTGAAGTTGTCACAAGCAGCCGTGAACTTGTTTAGAAGGCTCTGTAGGTCTTTCTCTGAGTGGGCACGAGTGCTGCATCATGGAAATAGCAGATCTTAGGTCAGGATTTCTCAAACTTTGGTCTTTGGCTTCAAACGTCCAGGGTTGAAATGTTTCCCATCTTTTCTTGTGTGAAGGTAGATTCCCAGTGCTATCACTGATTGCATGATCTAGAAGTAGGAAAAAAAATATATCAAAAAGTGATGGGCCCAGCACACATTCTTGTTGGACACAGATTCTGTTGGCAATGCAGTTGGAGAATGATGCCTCAAATTCCATTGTTTCCAACATATCATCATACAAGGACTTGACAAAGCTGAGCAACTTAGGTGGATGAGGGGAAGCATTTTTAAGAGGGCATTTCTGCTTACACTGCAAAAACTCAAAATCTTACCAAGTATATTTGTCTAATTTCTAGTTAAAATATCTCATCACACTTAAAAAAAAGACACAATCAGCTACAGAGTAACATTTCAGAGATATAGGAACTTGTTCTTAGACAGTGCACCTAAGTGAAAAAAATCTGCCAGTGGAACAAGTGAAAATTCTCCATATCCAAGATGCACTTGTAAAAGTACACGACACACACAATGAAGTGCTCACTGTTATTGCTTTTTATTGACAGTTGTGCACTTAAGGAAAAAAGTCCTTTCCAGTCCAGCTCTCTCTCTTCCCCGCTAAACTCTGCCTTCACTATATAGAGAAACGGAAAGAGAAACCGTCATCCATCAATCTCCACCAACTGTGGCTCACCTGCCTCCCAGTACCGCCCCCTTGAGCTCACTGCACCACTCCTCCCCTGCAGCTGAACCAGGGACCACACCTCTGCCACACACCCCCACCACCCGACTGAGGCCGGGGAGCCATCCGGCCAACCCCCACAGCGAGCGGGAGAGGAAATCGGCTACCACCATATGTGCCCCCGGCCTATGGACCACCTTGAAGTTAAAGGCCTGTAAAGCCAGATACCACCGGGTGATCTGGGCGTTGGCATCCTTCATGCAGCGGAGCCACTGCAGCGGGGCAAGGTCCTAGCAGAGGGTGAACGAGCGTCCCAGGAGGTAATAGCGAAGGGAGTCGACCGCCCACCGGATAGCCAGGCACTCTTTTTCCACCGTGCTGTACCTTCTCTCACGCTCTGACAGCTTCCGGCTAATGTAGAGCACGGGCCGGTCGACCCCCCTTACCTGCTGGGATAAAATGGCCCGCAGCCCTATGTTCGAGTTATCAGTCTGCAGAACAAAAGGGAGGGAAAAGTTAGGAGTGTGGAGCAGTGGCTCCCTGCAGAGAGCTTTCTTTACCTGCATAAACGCTGCCTGGCACGGCCCCGTCTACTGGACCAGATTTGGAGCACCCTTCCGGGTGAGATTGGTCGAGGGGCTGGTCAGCTCTGCAAACCCCAGCACTAAATGGCGGTAGTAACCCACCAGCCCCATGAACCGTTTCACCTCCTTTTTTGTCTTGGGGCGCAGGCAGGATGCAATAGCTGCCGTCTTATCCACCTGTGGACACACCTGCCCGCCCCCCAAGTGGTACCCCAGATACTGTACCTCCATCCGTCCAACCGCACACTTCTTTGGGTTGGCCGTGAGCTCCGCCTGCCTCAGGGACTCCAGGACTGTGGCCACCCGCTGCACATGCTCCGCCCAGGTGTCACTATGGATGATCACGTCATCCAGGTAGGCAGCAGCATATGCAGCATGCGGACGCAGTACCCAGTCCATGAGGCGCTTAAAGGTGGCCAGGGCTCCGAACAAGTTGAACGGAAGCGTAACTAACTGGTACAAACCGTATGGAGTGGAGAAGGCCGTTTTTTCCTTGGACTGCAGACAGGGAATCCACCAGTAACCCTTTGGTTAAATCCAGTGTCATGAAAAAACGGGCCATGCCTAACTGGTCCAGGAGCTCATCAACCCGGGGCATGGGATAAGCATCAAAGCCTGACATTTCATTCACCTTGCGTCGACACAGAACCGTATAGACCCATCTTTCTTCAGAACAATGGCGCTACACCAGGTGCTGTGTGACTCTTCTATTACTCCTATTATCAGCATTTAGGCTAATTCACTCTGAACAATTTGCCTTTTATGTTCAGGAAGCCTGTAGGGCTGTGAACTCACCGTCATGCCAGGATGCGTTTCAAAATTATGCTCAATGACAGACTTTCGGCCGGGTAGGGGGGAGAAAATGTCTGCAAAGCGCTGTTGCGTCATGGCAACATCTCTCTGGACCTGTGTGAGATGTTCAACACAATGAAGGGAGGCGGGAATGATGGAATTTGGCACCTCCGGCCCCAACTCATCTCTCTCCTTAACCAGGCTCACCAGATAAGCGGTTTCAGCCTCCCTCCATGCTTTCAGGTGGTTGAGATGATAAATCTGTGTGGCCCCTCCCCTGTCCGACCGTGCGGCCTCATAGTCAATGTCCTCCACTCGCTGTGTGACCACAAAGGGTCCTTGCCACTTGGCGAGTAACTTTGAGCTAGAAGAATGGAGTAATACAAGCACTTTGTCTCCCGGTGAAATTTGCCTGAGTCTAGCCCCTCTGTTATACAGGCGCTACTGACGCTGCTGGGCCTGGAGCAAATTCTCCCGTGATAACCTCCCCAAAGTGTGGAGTTTTGCTCTCAGGTCCAACACGTACTGAATCTCATTCTTTGCGGGGCTCGGACTTTCCTCCCAGCTTTCTTAAAATCAGGTCGAGCACCCCACGCGGTTTCCTGCCGAACAGCAGTTCAAAGGGAGAAAATACCGTAGAGGGCTGGGACACCTCCCACACTGCAAATAACAGAGGGTCTAACCAGCTATCCCCATTGTGTTCATCTTCGTGAATAAACGTACGAATCATGGACTTCAAAGTCTTATTCAGCCGCTCCACCAGCCCGTCAGTCTGAGGGTGGTAGACGCTGGTCCGAACAGATTTAATGCCCAGCAATTCATACAGTTCTTTTAGTGTGCGAGACATGAATGATGTGCCCTGGTCACTCAGTATCTCTTTTGGGATACCGACTTGGGAGATGACCTGAAACAGTGCCTGTGCCACAGTATTTGCAGAGATGGTGCGCAGTGGCACTGCTTCTGGGTATCGCGTTGCATAATCCCCCAGAACTAAAACAAAGCGATAGCCGCGTGCACTCCAGTGAACTGGCCCATTGAGGTCCATGCCAATGCGCTCAAACATGACCTCCATTAGTCGGAGTGGGCACAAAGGCACTTTTGGAATGGCCGGCTGATTAACAAGTTGGCATTCTGGGCAGGATGCGCACCGGCGGCGCACATCCGCCCGGATGCCCGGCCAATAAAATTGGGCCGTTATTCGCTCCAGAGTTTTGCCTCCGCCATTGCATGAAATGCTTCCAAAAAAACCTGGGGATCGTCACTGTCCCCCATCTGGTGCATCACTACTGACAGAGGAGGGGGCTCCGTCGGCACAGCAGCCCCAACCAGCCGCTCCAGGACCGGCGTCTGCTGGTCTGAGTATTCCTGCAGCTTAATCAGGTGTTCCCACTGGGCCACCGCCTGGTCTCGTTGCCACATTGTTGCCATCTCTGAGAGCATCTGTGCCAACAACTGCACAGGCTGGGCGGGTGGCACATCGTGTGCGTCAGACATCCCACTCCTGGGTTTTGGGACAACTTCTAAAAGTACACCACACACTCACTATTATTGCTTTTTATTGACAGTTGTGCACTCAAGGAAAACAGTCTGTTCCAGTCCAGGTCTCTCTCCTCCCTGCTCAACTCTGCCTTCACTATATAGAGAAATGGAAAGAGACACTGACATCAGTCAATCGCCACCACCTGTGGCTCACCTGCCTCTCGGTACCGCCCCCTTGAACTCACTGCACCATAAGTTCCTATATCTCACTGAAATGCTACTCTGTAGCTGATTGTGTCTTTTTTTAAGTGTGATGAGATATTTTGACTAGAAATTAGACAAATATACTTGGTAACATTTTGAGTTTTTTCAGTGTACTAGGTCGACTTGGTGAGATCAATATATGTGATAAGAATGGTCTGCTGTTGCTGTCTGCATTTCTCTTGAAGTTGTCGCAATGAGAAAATCACATCAACAGTTGATCCAGCAAGGAGAAGAACCATTATGGAAGGACAGGCATCTGCATGGTATGTAAAGACACATAGAAGATGTGGCTGACATCCAGAAATCCGACCAGTGGCTGGACAAAGCTGAAATGAAAGACAGCACAGAGGGACTGATCACGGCAGCACAAGAACAAGCTCTAAGCACAAGATCCATAGAGGTTGGGGTCTATCACACCAGGCAAGACCCCAGGTGCAGGCTGTGTAAAGATGCCCCTGAGACAATTCAGTGCAAAAGCAAGCTTTATTCATCACATACACAATACAACACGCAATGAAATGTTTTGCGTCCGAGCTGTGGACAGGCTGCAGACGTAGCCGAGCCATTCCAGGGCTTGGTTTTTAGCATGGGGGGTCTAGCCAGGACCCTTACTTGATACTGGGTGAGAATCGAACTTGCAACTCCAGCTCCAAAGGTGTGTATTCTTACCACTACACTATCCAGCTGCCTACAGTAGATAACAGCAGGGTGCTAGATGCTGGCAGACATGGAACTCATAACCAAGTGGCTAGCATAGTATACGGGGACATCTGTGCTAAATATAGCCTAGAAGTCCCGTGATCAACATGGGACACTGTTGAGAATGACTAAGCTAAGATCCTGTGGGACTTCCAGATACAGACAGACAAACTAGTGATGGCTAACCAACAAGACATAATAGTGGTGGACAAGAAGAGGAAGATGGCCGTAGTGACAGATGTAATTATACAGAAAGATAGCAACATCTGGAAAAAGGAACACAAGAAGCTTGAAAAGTACCAAGGGCAGATGTGTCAAGAATTTTTATGTATAGATATATAAAATTTTCTTTTTGCCATGCCGGGTGGTCTTTATCCTTCAAGCTCAGACCCTCTACCAGAGCTTCAGATTCCTGTATAGTATCTTTGCTGTTCTTAGTACGCAGCTCCTCTGTGCTGAGGTCTTGGATGTTGTTCCTGAGATCTGCTGGAGCCACTCGCCCAGTTTGCAGTGGTAATCTGCAGTGGCTCCAGCAGATCCCAGTGCTCTGACACTCTATGAACTCCTTGCATATATCTAATCAACTATCTGATCACAAATGAATAATTTCTGACAGTCTTCCCAGAGAAAAACTCTTCAGTCTTGCATCTTTAATGAGAACTCAGCATCTAGGTTTTCTGCTCTCCTTTTTAGCCTTACTGCATCAACAGCTTTGTTTAAGTATTAATGAGTTAGTTACTTGGCTTAATAATATATGTTCATGGATTCTAGAAAGTGTAGCACCATTAAAAGTCAGATTATCCACATTCATTAATTCCTCCCCCTGGATTAGCAATTACATCCGTCATAATAGAAGAGCGTGCAGAATAGCTGATTGTAGATGGAAAAACACAAATCTCTATGTTCACCATCTCCATCTGAAGGAGCTATTAACCACATGCTATTTTGTTTTTACCTATTGTTACCTGTATATGACAAATAAAACATAAGACACAGTTGTACTTTTCTGTCAAGCCCAACAACCTCAGAACCTCTTCTGCCTCAATGAATGCTTCTCTGCCATTACTAATTGGATCCTATGCATTATTGTAGGGTCCACCTAACAATATAAAGCGCCTTGAGGCAATTATTGTTGTGATTTGGCGCTGTATAAGATAAGATGGATAGATAAAATAAAGAACTTTATTGTCATTGTAATAATAAAACGAAATTTGTTTGGTAGCTCACAGAGGCCAGCAGCAATAAAACAAGAAGCAGCATAGTAACATAATAACCATAGTAAAACGTAGTAAAAGTATAAAATATAAAGTAAAAAGAAGGCACTTAATTTTACACTTATTTTATAAATAAAATTGAAATTGAAAATTGAAGTATTATAACTTCCTCTTCTCAATTACAGAGAAACGGAGGTTCTAATGCTTAGCCCAGACAGTTTCTCCAAGGAAGTAAGTGAGTACATCGGAACCTGAATTTTGAAACTCGCATCTCAAAAGTCACCCAGTCTTGTTTCCTTCACCTCAAATATCTTGCAAAATTTAAACCTCGACTCTCATTCAGTTAACTGGAACTTCTAATTCACACCTTAATATTCTCCTACTTCATTATTGCAATTCAGTTTTCATGTGCAACTCTCAGTCCACCATAGTTCATCTCCAATTAGTGTAGGATGCAGTGGCAAGGCTTCAAACCAGCCACATGTCAAACCTATTCTTGCAACCCTTCAAATGAAATTCAGAATCAACTTTGAAATTCTGTTACTAACATATAAAGCATGCACAGGCTCCTGCTTGTATACAGATACAACCACCCTCAGCCTGCTGACAGACTAGGCTTTAATCAGGAGATTGTTGTCCACTCTTAGAACTTTGCCTCAACAATTATAAATTCTTGAATTCCCTGAGGTGCTCAGACTGTGGTGGTGGAATAGCAGTGATTTATAAGGATTATCTAAACTGTGTGCTATTTAATCCTTGTTTTCTTATCTTTTTTCAAATTTCAAATTTCTGCCCTTCAAAATTCAGTGTCAATATCCAGTTTGCACAATGCACATGCACCTTTACATAATGAACTTGACATTCTTCAGGTAAATGTCAGTTGTTATTGGAGTATAAAAAATGCTGGCTCATCAGTCTGACTGAGACTTGACTCAAGCACTAGGACTTAAAATCTGAGCTGGAAATCAGTGGTTTTGGAGTACCACTGATGCTTGATAAAGTCCCATCTGTAACTAGCAAAGCTATCGATGCGGTTGGTGCTATAACTAGGGGTGGGTTTAAAAAATCGATTTCCTGATTCAAATAGATATTAGTTTGATTGAGTTATTAAATCCTGAATCGATTTTTAAATCTAAATTTATTTTGCCAGAAACGCCAGAATCTCAGCTTAAAGCTCACAAAACTTTTTCAACAACTGCCAAACAATTAAAACAGCGAACAATTAAAGAGCGGGTAAATGAATTCCGTAAAAAAGATGTGAACGCAAAGGGCAACCGTAGGGCTGTGTACACAGACATGCCGTCAGTTGCTGACAGCAGACATCTCACAGATTCTGTCGCTGCAGGTTCCGTCACTCTCCGACCAAAATTCAATGAACCGGCAGCAAAGAAGGCCAAAACTTCACTTCACATTTGAAAAACATTGTCATGAATTTTGTCTTAGCTTCACTGTTTTTGCTTCCACATAAATAAAATCACACTATCAAAAATCTCTGTTTTCTGTATTATTCGCTTGCTTATTACGCACCAGTCTACCAGTGTGTACAGCGCTGTTGGTCCCTGTTTTTTTTTCTACAAAAATGACCTCAGGCAAGAAAGCCTAATTTCTGCTGTTCAATATCAAAGAAATTTAAACTTTTACAAATGATGCCAAATTGCAAAACGCTTAGCTGTGCCTCTAATAAAACCTCTGCTCTGTTATGTGATAATTCATGGTTTTCTTGTGTTTTTGATCTACTGCAGAATATTTTTTAAGGGGGATTATCTGCTATAAAAAGCCAGGCCAGGAAAATCTGCTTCATGTTTTTCTGTTTTATCCTCAGTTACTTTGACACAAAGGCATCTGCTGTGATGATCACACATCTGATGAAGTCTCACAAGTGTCAGCTTTGTTTTTATACATAGATATAAAAATATCCTGTATAGTATATATTAACCCCTGATGGTTTCGAGTTTTTGTTCTGGACTTATTTTTATATAGTTTATGACAATAATGTTAGGTTCCAGAATATGTTATTTTCTAGGTTATCATGAGTTATGGGTTTGAGCTTCTGTCCTTTTTTTATGTTCTAGTTTCTGAATATGTCATCTTCCAGGGTCTCGGAATTGGTATTTATAATTCTTGATTTCTGGTCTGTTCATGTCTGTCCTAGTCTCATGTCCATGTCTGTTTTCCCCTGTCCCAGGGTCTTTTTCAAGAAAGAAAAATTTCAAAACATGAGGACTTAAATGGAAATTTAAAGCTTACATGTATCAAATACCACTGAGCAAGCCTTACCTTTAAATGTAACCTCTCTTCTTCCTCTCCTGTCCTTTCTTATCTATCTCCATCTCTGAATGAAGTTATCTCTTTTTCTCTGTCCCTGTGAAATACAGCAGCTTTAGCTAACAGAAACACTGTACGACAAACTGTAGACAAAGTTTGTGTGTTTGCTGATGTTTGTTGAGATGATAGAAATGCTGCATTTGAAATGACCTTCTACTTAAAAAGCATTATGTCTTGATGCTGTTCTCACTCCTTGCTCCTCTTTGTAGTGCTAGCTAGATGCTGAAGTACGGCAACCTCAACTTATGGACATTTGCACTCGTCCCAGTGTTGCTCCGAAAACAAAAAAAAGAAAAAGAATAAAAAAACAGTGGCCCACTTCAACCTCTGACTTTGGCACACAGTTTTGCCTCATTCATATCTTTTTATGCAACATCCCTAGTGATTAATACATTCTAAAGAGGATCACCATTCATGTGTGACTTTAAACATCAAACCGATTTGAACTTAAAGTCTCGGAGATATGCGAAATAATAACTCCCCTCAAATATGTCAGACCAATCAAGTAATGAGCCTGTTTTAAAAATGTAGTATAAGGAGTAGAAATAACTGATATTTGTTTTACAAATGTAGGGAGTAAAAGTAAAAAGTTGTCAGAAAAATAAATACTCAAGTACAGTACAGATACTTGAAAATTACAGTACAGTTTGTTACTTCCCACCTCTGGGGATCTTGTCAAAGCCTTCAGTGACAGGAGTCACAAAACTACCTCACTACTTCTAAGAATTAGGAAATGTAAGTAGATTTACAATTATTCTCTCCAGCCTGCGAAGGTTTGTAGGGTGGACACAGAGGTTGTAACAAGATATAAATATTTAGGTTTACACCTAGATAACAAACTAAACGGGTCCCTGAATACAGATGAATTAAACAAAAAGGGCCAAAGTTGCATCTTTTTGTTAAGAAAACTAAGATCCCTTGACATCTGCAGTAAAATGCAGTAGATGTTCTATTAGTCTGTGGTGGCAAGTGTGCCATTCTGTGCTGCAACAACTCTGATCACCCACTTTGTGACATCTTTGTGGAACAACAACAACAACAAAAAATCATCAGTATTGGATGACTCCTCTCTCTCTGTCGTAAAACAGAGAGATAGAGAAAATCATATGCATCCGCAACCATGACGCTTTTCAGTTCTCATACAAGTAGCAGATGAGCTATATCAGACATGTGAATTTCCCTCTGGGAACAATACATCTATTCTTACATAGTATCTTATATAGTATTTCCAAGAAGAAGACCAAAGTGAATTATAAATATTAAAAGCAAACATGAGTGAAAATGAAAGAAAGTGAAAAGAATCAATAGTAAACACTGTCAGTGTTCTTCAGTGTTTTATGTGTCTGGGTTTATAAAACTGGCATCAAACATTCTAAAAGCATTCCACCAAATCTTAACATTTCTAAATGCAGACGGTACATTTCAGCTCATGGGCTTTTTGCTACAGCATACCAAGTGTATGGTAGTTTTCCTCCACAATCCCTTTATTTCTGTTCTTATATATCTTATATATCCAGTCAGTTCCTCGGTCATATAGGAAATGATAGTCCTCAGGGTGAAACTAAAGGCTGCTGATAGAGTTTTCTTTTGTCTCTCATAGTGACTCTCTCAGGGAAGAAACCAAAACATTCATTACCTGCCCTAGTGTAAGTTAAAAATAACCAATTAAAAGGTAAAAAAACAGAAGAGACGCAAATGTGAGGAGATGTGAAGTTGAATGGGACGTTTATTTCAGCTCCATATTTTTGTTTGTACTGGAATGGGTTTGAATAATTCACATTTTAAAATCATCTTTATTTATCTCATACTGGACCTTGACCTGAAGTTCCAATTTCTGTAACCATTCTTGTTTAGCAAATGGTTATAATGCCTAAGTGTGTCACGACCTCTAACTGGCTCACTGGTGATGTGGTGGATGTTGAGAGTAAATATGGCAAAACTGATTTGAAGAAATGGCATTCAATTTATTTATTTATATAGCGCCAAATCACAACAACTGTTGCCTCAATGCGCTTTTTATTGTAAGGTAAATACCCTACAATAATACAAAGAAAACAGAGAAAACCCCAACAAACATATGTGCAAGTGCTTGGTGACAGTGGGGAGGAAAAACTCCCTTTTAACAAGAAGAACCCCCCAGCAGAACCAGGCTCAGGGAGAGGTGCCCATCTGCTGTGAACTCATAATAAAAGTAGAAAGTGGTTGGTTACTGAAGTATATCTCTCTTCCAGGTCCATTAACTGGACCTGAGCATCCAAAGAATGCTCAAACAACAAAATACATACATGCACATAGAAGCTGTTCTGTTGATCATTGAGCCATTTAAAGATTGCCTTTCAATGCACTTTTAAGACTACTAAAGTCTCTCTACAGCATTCGTACATCCTTCCTGGCTGTTTCTTCCTCCACAGTGACTGAATCTCAATCCTGCTGTTTACAGAGCCAGCTTTTATTAGTTCATTAATCCTCAGTGACATCAGTGGTGCTTAAAATGCCACAGAGCAGACAGGATTTTCTGCTCTGCATTCAATATTCCAAAAGTGTTTTTTTGTCTGTAGAAGTTTAGAAGTTAACGATATGTAGGAAGTCTGTCTATGAACACCTTCTGTTTTATTAAAGCAAATGAAGAATAAGAATAAAATAAACCAATTTTTATTATTTTTTTGTGGTGATTGTTGTATTTTTATCAGCACAAAACAGGCCAGTTAAGTGATTAAGTCCGTCTACTGTAGTCTTAGAGCTCGGAAAGAAAAGCGTCTGGACTTCTTTAAGTTTCTTGAAGATGTTTCATCTGAGAAGCTTCTTCAGTTCTAAGAGCAACTGCTGGAGAGTCCCAGATTTAAGCCCTGTGGGAGTGTCCCCAAGAGGGACATGGACCCCCTCTTGATCCTCTACCTAATCACATGAGCCAAGGTGTGAAAACGGGTGTAGGTCACAATCAGCCAAGATTTCGGTTGAACTCATTGTGAAACCTAGCCCCACCCTATCATGTGATTTCCTGAGGTCAAATGGCCCAGGATGTGAGTGGGCGTTAAG
>VUQG01035167.1:2552-12844 GCA_015106755.1 Etia nguti
TATCAGGACTGAGGCTCCAGTTGACTCATACTGAACTCTCAGGTCACCAAAATATCCTGAACGTTGAGTTGAGCTGGATCTTTGACCACAATTTAGCTTTTGCTTGTGTATTTTTTTTAGTAAGAATGCAAAATTTAAGCCTTTCTTTCCACATGACATAAAAGCAGCGAGCAGAGCCATTTGTTGCATCACTTTTGCACTGTTTAGCTGCCTTTAGGCTGGCTGAGGTCTGGTTGTGTAGATTTATTGCTCAGCTGTTGCACTGATTCTCTACACATTACTGCAGCTCTTGGCATGTCCAATAAATCACCTTGATTTGTCATGATGTAGACTGGATTGAT
This sequence comes from Etia nguti, assembly GCA_015106755.1. Classification (NCBI taxonomy): domain Eukaryota; kingdom Metazoa; phylum Chordata; class Actinopteri; order Cichliformes; family Cichlidae; genus Etia; species Etia nguti. The sequence goes on from VUQG01035167.1 coordinate 2,894, forward strand.
TTAATCATGCCTGCTCCCTTTAGTAGTGTTATTCATGTGACACTGTTCAGACAAAGTGGAGCACACACCTGCTGTTTATGCTGCTGTCAGCTACATCAAACACACCTTTGGTGAACTTAGAGCATATGCTCATTTACTCAGACGCCCTGTTTTTCCTCAAAGCACACAATCAGAAAGCTCTTGCCTCAAAGGTAAAGGACGTGAGAAGACATTTTTGTGCCAAGGAGATTATCAGGCTGTGAACGAGAGTAAGCACATTTCCACAGTGATCACGCTGCACTAGTGCATACCGTAAATAAACCACACCTACTTCAGCTTTTGTTAACTGATGTATTTTCCCTTATTTAATGCAAGCTAGTTTTTTTGGCAGTCTTCCTGTATGTGGTGTGCTGTTTGAGAGCAGAGAAATGAAGAGAATTTGTAGGGGTTAGCATGCAGCTATACTTGTACAGCTGACAGAAGCTAACCTTCAGGCAGGCCTCTCTTTCTTTCAGATCTCTGTTAATATTTTTTCCCTTGTCATTAACATGTCTGTATATCATAGCTTTCAAACGTTTCCATTATTGTGTAAAATTCCATATGGCTATGCACTTCCATTAGTGCTACTAACAAGTATGGCTTTTGGATCACATTTTGTATCATATCTGTAGTGCTATTAAGGTTGTCAAGTTTGCTTTGCCACACAAACAGGCTCCTTTAAAAGCAGCGCTACAAGTGACAATTTGTAGCACCAACAAGAGACCATTGAAATTCTGAACAAGTATTTTGTTAGATATTAACTGAAACCAGCTGCTCAAAAACTTTGAAAAACAAATGAAAGTGTGCAGGAAAACAGGCACAAGGGGGATCTCTAGTATCTGTATGTTTTTAATAGTTTTGGAGCCTGTTGTGTGCTCTTCCAGTGGCTCTTGGCTTGGGCATTCCTCTTGACAGCAATGCTGCTATATGCCGAGCGTGTGTGCAGGTGGTGATAACTCCCCATTCTTTCTCTCAGCCGCATTCCCGCGCCCCTCTTTTATTGTTCTCTGCACCCATCTGATTGCATTTTTTGAACCAGCTATGTGTGTCACGACAGAATGAAACTGCTGGTTTTATCACCCTTTAAGTCTTCTTATTGCTATGTAACCTACTGCTTGTGTATGTGCTTATGTAAACATGTACCGCTGATGAATATTTATGCGACTGTGAGTGGTCAAGGGTGATTTAATGAAAAACATGTGTTTAAGTATCTTAAGTATTTGTAGCATTCGCTGGTGTCAAAATGCATGCCAAGTTTACCCCTGACTTGTACCACTGCACATTTTGCTGTCAGAGTATATTTAAATGTGTGGAAGTGCTTGTATATCTGAGTACTATTCAAGCTTGTGTATGTTGGTGGAAGTGTGTTTGTGTGATTGTGTGTTTGTGCACCACACATGTTCAAGGGCTGAATTAGCTCCTGGAGTGACACCATCTGGCCAGCGGGCGCTGAGGGGAGAAGAATACGGGGAATGCGGCAATAACAGGGTGGTACAGTACAACAATAAACACAGGCTTTAAATCTGTTTAACAGCTCAGACAAACACTGAGGAAATTTGAGAGGACAGACACATACTCTGCATTTCAAGGATAAGATCAAGATTCACAATTCTACTATGTTAATACAGCAAGAGATTCTTGATATACTGTCCTATATCCATCCATTACTTTTTTTCTGCTCCTTTCCTAAGTGCTTATGGTATATGTTGCCCTTCTTTCACAGTGTAGTGCTACAAATACCTTCCTCATATTGATTTCAGCATATTTCAACAAATTAACAAGTGATCAATAAATATAGAATTTATGTAGAATGTAACATTGTATCCATCATTTATTTGTTGACAGATGTTAAAAATAAACGATAATTATTAAGCATGGTCTGCTTGACATACACGGTGTGTCTGCTTTACTGCTTTAAGTAAAATGAGCGATCAATAACATGAGCAGCAAACCATGGAAAACAACAAAAATGCATCCAAATATTAAATAGGCAATGGATCAACATGTTCATTAACTATATGGGATGAGATGCACTCACGAAATTCAATAAGAATTCACTGTGACAGATAATGCAATTACTGCATGTGTCGATGTATTCTTACATGCTATATTAACTGTGATGACACTTTGTTAATAAGTGTCTGATTTGATTTTTGTGATTTCAAACTGGAAATTGTAGAGACCAACACACTCCTTGTGTTCATGTTGTGCGTTTTTGAGGGTGATCCACACATAAATAAACTATTCATCATTTGTGTTTTCTTGAGATTCCAAAAACATAATCTTGATTACATCACAAAAGGCTTTAGTGGTGTTACACTCTGCTTCAGATCCTGAGTTGGCTGCCACCAATTGAGCAGTTTATTTCAGCTGTCAGACTCACTTCCTCAGTGTGAGCTGCTGATCATTTTGTTGATTCTGCAGCAGCTGATGCATGCATCCAGGGGCCTGCTTTTTTCATGGTTCCTCACAGATGGCTGTAATGATCTATGCAAACCTCTAATCTAATGTTTGTAGGGTGTCCAAGAAGAAAATAAACCTTTTAAAAACAAACTAACTAAATGTTCAACTTTCTGTTTTGCAACTGTTAAATCTAACAGAGTTTTTGAATCATTGCTGGCCGTGACAAACATCACCAACACACAAAACTTGCTTACAAAACAGCACACACAAAAAAAACCAGTCTGATCTGTGAAGTCTAAATCAGAGCTTGTGTGCTACCAGATATCACAGGTTTCACCTCCCACAGGCTCTTCTAGAGACTGCTAAGTAGATTGTCTGTCAGGAAAGTGGCTTTCTACGGAGGCCAGTGTGTCCTGTGGAACCTCCTACCCATTGTCACAGGAAGCTTCCTGATTTCTGTGGCTCAGCCCACACACTACAGCCCAAAATACAGCTGGGTGTCATTCCTTGGGTTTCTCCTTTCCTCATATTCTCCAGAGAGAGGAAGTGTTGCCTCGGCAACAGCTATTCCCATTGGTGGAGTGGAATAACAGAAAACTTCTATAAATGTGTAATGTTGGTCTCACACTGTCAACAAATCTGCCCAACATATTTTCTGTACCAACTGTTGAGTGTTTTTCCATGAGTGGAACTGCTAAAAGCACACCAGGGACATTAATGGCAAGCTTCTACAAGAAGAATAAACGGCGAATACTAACAAACACATTATTCTGTCTGTTTTACTGAACTCTCTATTTTTGACAGTTGTTCTCTGTGTCGTTTCACTACAAAGCCAAATCAAAACACAATTATAAAATGTGAGCTTCCTTCCCACTGCTGACTATCTCAGAACATAGCAGAAGTGTTTTGGCGTCAGACAATTTTTGAGCGCATCGTGCTGTGAGCTGAACCAGTATGAGGATTGGCTTTGTTCACACAGCAGGGGGCTGACAGAGCACAGGAATCCCAGCAGAAAACAGCTGACAGGAGAGAAGAAATCTCTGATCTACCAGCAGCCTCATACTGTATCTCAGCAGTCAAAGCATTATACCACCAAGATGTAATATCTATTTTATAACTAATGCAGGTCGGAGGAAGTAAACTGCTCAGTGTCAAAGTTTGTCCATCATTACCCTCTGCTACATTCCTGCTGACCCAGTCAAAAAAAAAAAAAAACAACACAGTCCTAAAGCAACATTGTAAAGACCTGAAAGGATACTGACACAAATTCTACATGAAGGACAGACGCTGTTTAATGTAGCAATGTACACCTGCCTCACCCTTCATCTTTAATCACAGTAAGCTCATGTGGAAAAACAAAGAAACAAACTTCACTTTGTTGATATTTGTTTTTTATCCGTCATAGAAGATTTCTGTCTCTCAATCTATGACTGACTAATGATTATGACCCCCTTTTTCTCATTATTTAACGCCTACATAATAACATATGACATGATTCTAAGTCATACGACATCAGTTGTAGCCAATACCTGATTGACATCAACGTAATGGCAAATAAGGTGTTCAGTGATGTCGCTCGCTGATGTTTATCTGTCGTGTCACATCCGTTTTGTTAAAACTAAATATTTCAAATTAGAGTGATGGAGATCAGTTTTAAAAGTGTTCAGATTTTTAAATAATTCGTCATTTTTCGGTTTCTAAGGCTCAAAAAGGGGAAAATACTAACAAAAGCATATTAAACAAAACAATGACAATAGTGGCAGTGACACTGCCATTGGCTATGAGCCAAAATTGTTATTTTATTTTGCTGGCAGTGGCCCCGAACTTCATAAGTGTCCCTTATTTCTTCACTTAAGGCTTTTTCTATTACTCTTTTTTCTGAAATACATGGGTGGAAGCACTGCTGCTTCACAGGCCATTCAGAGTTCTTAGCTAAGCTACCTGTAGGAGCCATTTTTGGGTTGATACCTTATGTATGCCGCTAGAGGTCACCTTTAGGGTTTTTCTGTATGTTATGTCTATGTGAAGGTATTTAAGGTAGGCACGTGTAATTAGCGGAAGGTGTGTTGTTGATAGGAAGGAGGCAAACAGCGTGTGACCGCTGCGCTGCTATGTTAAATCGTGGAAATAAAGAATCTAAATGAGAAGATAAGTAAGGCTGGAGTTATTGGACTGTATCAAGTTTAATAAGTTAATTCATACCAGTGACATCGCGCCACCCCCGCCAACGAACACCTCAGTGGCTTCAAGCCCAGGCTGAGCCTCTACAATTAGCCTCTACACTACCATTATCGTTTCAAACTTGCTTCAGTTTGGCTTTTTTACTGTAAAAAAAGAGAAAGAAGAAAAAAACACTCGACAATAAGGGTTTAGTCACACAGGCCTAAAGAGCAGTCAGCAACCATCTGGCAACCACCAGTCACCAGGGAAAAATGTGTAGTCTTTAACCAGTTGCAAACAATAGTTGGAGGTAGCAATAGCAATTGCTATAGCCCAATACAGACAGGTCCAGACACTGATCAGTGACCCCCTGATAACCACCTGTTTCTAGGGAAAAGTGTGTGTTCTGTGACTGATTGGTCTCCTGTTAGCAGTCAGTGCAATCACATGGAGGTTTTTGGTGAAGGACAATATTTGTACATTTACATTTTAACTTATTCCATTTTATTTAGTTAATTTTAATTTGATAACAGTAACAACAGTGCAAATGTCTCTTTTCTAGTGTATCTCAGCAAGTCACGATGGTGTGACAGTGAGCCAACATTCACAATCCCAAAATAAAACCCTGAAGTAATACGTGGATTATTTCACTCCCAAATAAAATAATGTAATTACTAACAAAACTGGTTTCATTGTTCACTTTGATGAACACACCATGCAGTCTTATGCACACAGCAACTGAGATTCATCGCATAAGTGCGTAAGTAACAAAACGGGGTCCTTGTTAAAAGTGAACCAAGCTGTCATCTGCATCTGTTACAATGGGAGAATATTCGTACTAGGACCAAAAGAGAAATCACGGCGATTTTGTTTGACAGGGAGGAAAACGAGCTGCCACAGAGAGAGCGCAAAGCAACGTGTCGGAAGCAACAAAAACCAAGCGCTCCTGTGTGGTGCTAAAAGCCACCCCAGAGCACTCCCCAACCACTGAGTCAGCTGTGAACTGATGCCGTCACACAGTTTGCTAGATGAATGAGATTGTTTGGCGTACACACTCACACGCACACATTTAAAGAACCCTCATCCATCAGGAACAAACAGCTCCATGTTTATAGACGTAAACCCTCGCTCCTACAATCACACGCACGCATCCATATTATCTCAGCAGTGTAATTTCTAGCCTTTCTTTTCTCACATTTGCAAAACACGGTGAGTGTCAATTTTCACTAACATCTTTCTTCCATTTCACACACCCCATTCACACACATAAACACACAATCTAGCATTCTCACTCCTTCCTATGCAAAACACTAGAAATGCAAATACATGTCAGAGCATTATGTGACAAAGCATTCCAACACATGCACATACGCACTTGTATATAAAGATCTTTTGTAAAAGGCACTCCCTGCATGTAGCCACAGGCATATATACATGTTGGCTTCCATATGCACATTAACTTTGCATAGTGGATTCTCTCTAATACCTCCAAAACCTTTCTTCTTCAGGTGTCAGCAGGGAATTTCTTCCACATCCTCTTCTCCAGCACTTAATAGCTTCAAGTGGCTGACCTTGCCAACTCAGTACATGACACACATGTGAAAACTCAGTCTGTGCTCCTATCATGTCTTTTATCTTTTATCAAAACATTTGGAGGTATGACACAGAACTGTATTATTTTAGTGCCACTAACCGCGTCTGATCCACGTATTACTAAAATACGCTTGAAGGATGAAATCACGTTTTTACACGTTGTACATAAAGATCAGAGTAAATGATTTGGTAGCCTATTGTTGCTTTTGTTACCTTCACAAGTAAGATGCACAGTTATCTGAGCTTTTCTCTGTAAAAGTATTTATTGGTGACACCATACTTTTTATGCAGATTATTTTTATGTGGTGAAACAGTCCCACCTTATGATCTGCAATATGTGTATATATATATACATATATATATATATATATATATATATATATATATATATATATATATATATATATATATATATATATATATATATATATACATATATATATATATATGTTTACTTTTACTGCACAACAGTGGCACAAGTTCAAACACGCCTAAGGGTGAGAGCAGTCTCCAGCCAGTTTCCAATAACAATTTAGTACCTTAAAAAGAGAGCCAGTTCAATAGTATGGAAATGGTTTAGGTACAAGGGACGAGACCTTAAACTATGAACAGAACTTTGTTAAATACGCAGGAAAACTATTCTTGCTAAAGGTGGAAACAACAAACTTGTTTTACCACTTCAGGTAAAAACACACCTTCCAGTACAACCAGGCTAGGAAGGCACACAAGAAAGAGAAACTAACAGCCAGTTGTTTTATCCAAAAGTAAATAAATGACTTAACCTAACATTGCCAGAAAAAAATGTCCTTTATTTTATTCACTCTAATAAATGGTTGGTCTAAAAAATGTTGTTCAGTATTATTTTTTTTATATTGTCTTAAACATTAACACAAATTTCCTTGAAACATTGTCATATAATGTTGAAGCTGTGTCACCTAATCCTAACACAGATACTTAATTGCCTCCTGATGAAAATACAAAGGAACGATTAGTCAAGTTTGAGAACATAATAAAGGTTTTGAGAGCAGTCTGATAACTCCAGTGATAGCTTTGAACTTTAGCTTGTTAGCTACACTTAGCTAAACTTTGTTAGCTAAAGTTCAACACAATGGCTTTGAACTTTAGCTTGTTAGCTAAAGTTCAAACCTATTGCAAATGATTTAGCATCTTTTGGGCCATCATTCTAGTAGCTCAAAACCCTTTTGTGCTCTTCTAAAAACAACTTTTAGCTATTTTAGCAAAATACTAGCAACACTAGACATTAAAAGTTAGCAGCTATCTGACCAGCACAGTGGAACATCTGGTAGCTAAACAACCAGACCATGTGAAAAAAGAGAAAAACTGCACTCACACTTAGCGGTTTCCAGAAATTCCTAATAGAATTCTTACTTATCCATATTTATAGATTTATTGTTGTTATTGCTACTTTCAATTGAAAAGGTTAAAACACATAATGTGTTTAGAATATAACTGTAACAACAGTACCACAGGTGCTGCTAATATTCACATTAACGAGCCACCTGCTAGCTGCCAAATGGTGCTATGCTGGTAGATAAACACTCTTCACTTTGTTGGTCTTAAACACCAGCAATACTTAATTTCTATTAAAAATACAACCTTACCTTTAATTCTGCAATCTGTGCAGCTTAAAGAGCTACTTTGAATTAGTTGTAGTTGGATATATTTCTGAGTTTTTAGCTTGTGGCGATTATTTCAATTTATTTTAACTCAATTTTATTTATATAGCACAAATTCATAACAGCAGTCACTTCAATGTACTTTATATTGAAGGTTAAAGACCCTACAGTATTTTAAAAAACAAAAAAAATGCTGAATCAGCCCGCAGTCAGATGACCCACTACTAGCAAGTACTCGACAGTAGAAGGGAAAATCTCCCTGAGAGGAGGTGAGGTAAAAGAGAAGAGAGCACAGACAGACAGGACAAAAGGCACACTATAGCAGACAGCGCCAGAATTTAATAATGACTAATGATTAAATGCACTAGTGGTGTATAAGCACACGGAGACTGAAAAGAGATGAGTGAAGAAACACTCAGTGCATCATGGGAAGCCCTCCCAGCAGGATAAGCCTATTGCAGCATAACTAAGGGAGAGTTCAGGGTAACCTGATCAGCTCTAACTATAATCTATCAAAAAAGAAAGTTTTAAGCCTAATCTTAAAAGTAGAGAGGGTGTCCGTCCCCCGAATTCAAACTAAGAGCCGATTCCACAGCAGAGGGACCTGAAAGCTGAAGGCTCTACTTCTATTTCTCAAAAGTCTGGGAACCACAACTAAGCCAAAGTGCTCTCTTAGGATAATAAGGTACTATGATGGGTGTGATTATGCAAGATTTTGTATGTGAGGAAAAGGACGTTAAATTCAGTTCTTGATTTACTGTAAAAGGGAAGCAGTGAGGAGAAGATAATACGGGAGAAATATGGTCTTTCTTTCTAGTCCTTATCTGAACTCTTGCAGTAGTATTTTGGATCAGTTGAAGGCTAAATGTTGCCAAGTTCTAGGCTGACATGAACAACGACAACAAGTTAAGAAGAACATAACATAACTTGCAATCTAAATGCAGCCAAATATTAGGTGTGACTGCAAGACCGTCAGCAAGACAAATCCCAGTGCATCTGTTATACCCAACAATTTAACTGAGAGATTTTAAACTGAGGCACAGAACTGCACACAGTAAAAATGTAAATAAATAAATAACAGAAGACTCGGGAGTAACACAGAGCATTAGAGGACTAACATATTTATCCTGCCACCAACAACCACACACACACACACACACACACACACACAGACACACGCACTCTCATCTCTCATCTGAACCGTGCAGATCCTTGACCAGGGCGCTTGTTTGAAAAACCAGAGGTCAAACCGTAAAGCAATTACACTGGCAACTCATCAACCAAGGGCTGACAGCAATACAATTATCTCCAGGCTGCAGCAGCCTGCAGCAGACTAGTGAGCAGACAGCGAGGGCTGTGTTTAACTTTGGATATAACGGCGCTTGCGGTGTAATTGCACCCTGCCGAGTGCACTTTAATCCCGTGGAGGTACAGAGCAGCACGACGGGGAGAGAAAGGGGAGGTCCATTAGGTCGTACCTGAGGCCTTGACATCACACCGCTTCACCAGGAGGAAGAGAGACAGAGAGAGAGGTATGGAAATGGTTTCAAGAGATAACAGACTGATGCAGTCAAGGCTGGTACGACAGCTGCCGGAGCACTCACTCGTGATGGATGTAAATAATTAGTTGAAATGATACAAGGAGAAAGTGAAAGAGGAGGTTGGAGACCCAGCTGCTAGCAGTGCATTAGACAGCTGTAGACCTTTTACAAATTCATCCCCATACTGATATAAAAAATGGAACATTCACACAGCAAGTCGGTGTTTACGCCTGTTTTCCCACAAAGGTTTGTATTTATTATGCCTTGTTTTAACTGAGAAGCTTCAAATTCACAATGTGCTTAAAATATAACTGGAGGATTTTGACCACAGTGCAACAGGTGTTGATAATTTGCACTCTAGCGAAATGTCTGCATGACTGCTTGACTTCGTCTTAAACACCAAAAAACACTCGATTTCAACAATGGCCTAAGTTTCAGAACTAACTGTAACATGAAATATTTTTAAGGAACACTGGTAAGAGTCTAATTTTCACCTCATTTAAAGCGTCTCCTCCAGTTAAGGGCAGCTCTGAATATAGTTTTCCCAATAAATGACTCGGAGAACACCAAAGTGCTGCTGGGTCCGTAGCAAAAATGTG
>VUQG01035168.1:0-13092 GCA_015106755.1 Etia nguti
TCATCCTTGTCTTTTTTGTGTGTGTCTATGACCTGGAGTCTCATTGCACTGTGTGCTTCATTCCACCCTGTGCTCCAGATGTGCACACAAAATGTGCGGAGATTTGTGAAAATAAGTCACAGATGAGAAGAGCAGACAGTCACTCCACTCCACTCCACTCCACTTCACTCCACCGCACTGCACGCATGGCAGGAAACAGGAAACAGGACAACATGGAGGGAAGTGCAGCAACAACACGATGCCTTCCCCCTGCTGTCCCTCGTCCTCATCGCCACACACGTTCGCTCACCGCAGATGTTCCCATGTAATTCTCCGCCCTCCCTCCCCATCCTCTGCAAAATCGCAAAACGTCGGCGTGATACTGGTAACCATGGAAACCGCTGCACGACTCGCTGCTTGAAATGCATTCGCATCAATCCCACTGAAAACTGGGACTATTCCACCCACTAGAGAGAAGGAGGCTGGGTTCATCACCGTGAACAGGACCAGTAGACGTTAGAGTACACACACACATACGCAACCACCCACCCACAGACACACACACACATCTTATCTGGGGTTTTTTTTTGTGTGTGATTTGAGACCCTACTGTACATGGAAGTGGAGCAAAACAGATGCAAGTGTCTCAGTTGATCACTTACATTATTATCATTATTGTTATTATCACTATTTGATCACTACTACTGACCACTAAAAATATATTCAGTATAAATGGTTTCTTCTTTTCTTCTTAAACAGGGGTGTCACACATAAGGCTCGGAGGCCAGAATTTCTTTCTTTAATGTTTGTTTTTTGAGAATTTTAGAGGAAACACATGATAACATTCATTATCTCCCACCTGCTGTTCCAATTATCCAGTCAGGAGCCATGAGTGAACAAATGCAGAACAGGATCAGACTCAGTTATTATTTCCTGATCTAAACCTTATGCTGTTTTCACAAACAAACAACACAACCACTAAAGGCTTCCAAACTCCACAGCACTGTTTTCCCCTCTACAGCCAAGAGTCTCACAGTTTCTGTTCACATGTAACATATTTATCTTCAAATCTAGGGTAACATTGTAACAGTAACAATTGCTTTCAAAATGTAGATCTTTAGTATTGTCAGTTTATGCTCTCTGATTGGAGGATGTTATTTACATACATTTAATGTAGGCTAAACTATTGGACAATTATGTGTCATTGTGGTAGTTATGTCACCATCTATGTACACACTAGAGGTGGGTGAGGCGATCCAAATATCAATAGTACCGAAAGCAACGCTGGCACTGATCGATACTAACGTTATAGGATCTATACTTTATCTATCCTCTAAACTCATTGAATTGTGTTAAATAAATGATTTTTGGGGAAATGTAAAAATATACCTCAAACATGCACCATGAACAGTAGTGCAATTTTACTGTCTCATATATTTTATTTATAGCCTATAACGCATTTAAACAACTGAAGTTGCCCCATTCACATTCCAGGTTTCCAAAAAGTCCAGTTTCATAATACATGCTAACCTAAAAGGTGGGTTTTGTTGTGTTAACTAATTATTGTGGAAAGTAAAACTCACAGTGATTTAGTAGTTATTAAGATGTGTTAAGAACGCTCTCCCATACATAAACTGTAGTGGTATCAGCAATACTGGCCCTGTATTTACTTGGTATTGAATTGATACCAATACCAAGTAAATACATGCACTCACATATTTCTTGCTGCCTTGGCTCTAGCTTGGTTTTTGTTATTGTGCCTGCTGGTGCACACGGCAGTCCAGTTATCAGCCCAGTTTATGCCCTGGGACAGCTGTCACGCTGGTATGTAAACAGCTGACTGAGTCCCATCGAGAAAAACTGTAGCTGAAGACACAATAGAGATGCAGACTTGCTCTTTATTCTATCACACTGTGAGTAGTGTGCGTGTGTGTGTGTGTGTGTGTAGTACCAGGTGTCAGCCAGATTAGTGACCAGTCGGCAGTGACACACTCCCCTGGAATCCTCCCTCTGTCTGTCTCCTCCCAAATCCTGTCTGACTCTGTCTGTGCTTGACTGCCTGTCTCTCATGCGCACCACATGACCTCACAGTCCAAAGATCAAGGATGCCTGCGAGTGTGTCAGTCTGCAGTTGGTCTCCATGGCAACAGTCAAAGTCAGACAGGAGGAGAAAAGAACGGTGACACAAAGAGAAGCTGGTTTGAAGCGATCAGTCACACCAGGATGCAGACCATTTATGGCCCTGGGTAGACTTCACCGGGGAATGCTGACATCACCTTCATGAGCTCACTTAGACAAGATATGATACAGAACTCTTAAATATACCTCCCAATAAACAATAAGAAGGACGCATGTAACCTTCATGCAAACTGGATTTACTGCAGCATCACTGTTCAGGTAGGGATACCTGATACTGGATGTTCATATAAAACATGTCACATCTTTCAATTTTGGCATTAAATTGTATGGCATTAAACAGAGAACACACATCTCTGACTGTGAGCTAAGAAGGCTCGCCTGTTTGTTTGCAAGCAGCAACCAATCAGAAGAAAACTGCCTTAAGGGGGGATAGGCTATTGGTTCTAATTCTGTGTTTCTTTTACCTCAGGAGTCCGATGTGGGGGCCAGAAGTTACATAATTCCAGACTTTACCGTGTTCCAGTCTTAGTAGTCAGAAAAACAAAGGAAAAGACAGGTTTTATTTTGTTTCAATAGCACAGTAGAGCAGTTCATGCATCACTGGCAGTACAACACAATGGGTATTATTCTGTGCTTGAAAACACTGCTGCAGCATTTCAGAGCTCTATGTAAGGCGTATTTAACCAACCACAAACATGCAGCAGTGTTAGCATAGGTTAACAGTTTTAGATTTTGACCTCCGCTAAGGAGGTGCGTCATCATTCTGTCTGTAAACATGAAAACTTGGTAGAGGGGTAGCTGTCATGTGAATAATCAGTTAAAATTTGGCTTATATCAGCCAAGGTCTTCATGGTCAAACTATGATTCTTACAAGTGTGCTGTGTACTGTCAACATACAGAATATTCCTTATATTAAGGATTTAAAATATAATAAAATAACATTTGACCTTTGACCTCTCCTTCAAGATCAATGGGTTGATCTGAAGGTCAAAGTAATACATTCTTTTTTGTCTATATTTGTTACTAAACATTTAAACAGACCTACCAATCGATGAGAAAAAAATAAAATACAGTACTATAACATTAAAAGGAACTACTGCTCAGAGAGTGAGCTGGCTTGGTTGACGTTTGTGCTCTTCAAATTCTTCCTATTACTGTTTACGTGCACTGTAATCATGTTGGGTTGGGAAATCAGGATTGGTGGGACTTCTCTGACTTGCAAAGTAGGAAATCCAACTTTCGGCATTCCATCCGGAAATTCTGACTCAGAAGTTGGGATTTCTGGCATCCCACTTCAAATGGAACACAGCATTAAAGGGAGGGTGGCCAAAACAGTTCTTTCAGAGAGAGGACGAACTTAAGAGACTGCTCTAAAACCCAGTGTTACATAAATGAGCAATTTGATTGAACTGGGTGAAACAAAGCTACTTAGAGACTAAAAACAAGGAGCTTCATTCCTTATAAAGAATGCTTAGCAGCTTTACACTAACACGTTCTAATAAACACTAAACACACAGCACAGTTTGGACTAATGCTTGTTTGTTTGGAGTTCTTTTGCAGATATTTTAATGGTTCAAACATCTGGAAAGTATCCCTCCAGGAAATCTCCTGGGTGAGGTGTTTTGGCCATGTTCAACTGGAAGGAGACAATCGTGCCAGGCCCAGGACTAGAGAGATTTTGTCTCTATGGCCTTGGGAACTTGTTATTGTTCCCCTGTAGATGACTCAGGGAGGAGATATCTGGGCATCTCAGCTTAGACTGATGTTCATAAGGAGTAGAAAATGGATGGACATTTTGTAGCAATAAATGGTCAAAATAAAGGTTTGAGGTTAAGGTGAGGCTAAATGCAAATGCAGCTGGGGCATTTCATCTACACTAAGACATTAATGTCCAGTAATTTGTTTAGTAGTTAACGATAAAAGAGGTGGACTAACCAAAAGACCATAAACACGAATGTAGATACCACTGTAGACAAATAAAATAGTAACTATCCCTCAGTAGATTAAACTGGCATAACATCTGAAATCTATAACTGCCTCAACCATCAACGCATCAAAATGTAGATTAGTTCCCCATGGAAGTTTCTAGAATATGAAACCATTAGAGGCTAGTACTGCTAAAGTTGGGAGAGTTTATGACCGGGGGCTTGGGTTTCACAGCAGGAAGGCTTTGGAGTTGTTCATTCTTCCTGTCACTGCCTGGGTTTTCTTTTGGTACTCTGGCTTCCACCCACACCTCAGAGTCAGGTTAATTAGCGATTCTTAACTGGCTGTGGGGATGACTGGTTGTCTGTTTGTCCTCTATGTGATTAGTTGACAACTTGTCCAAGGTGTTGCCTGCCCCTGATGTCTTATGTCGACTTGGAGAAACAAAATGTAGATGGTGGTGGGAAGGGATGGTAAAACTTTAAAACTTTAGCTCACTTTGTTCCCTTAACAAGCAGGAAAGACATAAAGAAATGAAGACTGTTAATGTTCATATTTTAAAAAAAAATCCTGTTATGCAAAACAGCTGTGATGGTAAGAAAATAAAAGCATTTAAAACGATGCAATTAAGTCAACAAGTACAGTCATCACAGAGCAGGGTCACCTTGGGAGGGGAGGAGAGGAAAAAATAGAAACCAGAGCAGAGAGCTCGTCATCAGAGCAGAACATGTCCTGAGGCCTGGATACAGATTGAAGCTTCTCTCTGTCTCTGTACTCGTCTGCCGTCTGTGCTTCTCAGACACATAGCCAGATTACCTTGGTGAAACAAAGGCATTTTGTTTTGTGCCTGCTGAGGAAAGCTTTTATCACAAGTGCAAAAAAAAAGAAGAGAAAAGACCACGCTGATCTCTGTCTGGGCAAGTCTTGCATAATCATCTCAGGGGACCAAAAAAAGGGGGAAAAAAGTAACAATTCTCCATAAAATCACTCTTGTTGTTACATCCAATAGCTGGGGAAAAAAAGAAGAAAAAACTGAAGAAAAGGGTTTAAAAAACTTTTCAAATCACACGTGTGACAAAGTTCCAAGCACCTTATCAGATTTTCCATATTTGGGCAAAAGATCATTTCCTGAAGCATTGTTTCCAGGAAGACACCGTAGCAGCACTTCCTGCTGGGATATCCTTGTATATTTCTGTCCGCAGGATATTTGTACTAGTTCTGGCCCTATTCATGTTCCTAATATAGTATTTAGCAAAGTAAATTAACTGAAATACTGAATGACAGGGAAGATTCGGCCCACGTCTTCTTTATCAGCCTCAACCGAAGAGAAAACATTTTACTGATTGACAGTTTACTTCGGATACTCATTACAACTTCTCTGTTTTAATTGAAGACATTGTTTCCAAATGGTAATAGAGAGTGTGGGCATGCCGACTTTACCATGGAAGGAAGAAATTAGAGCAGGAATTTGAACCATTAGAGAAAAAGAGAGTTGACCCTTGGATGGAAATAAAAGTACAGACTGAGAAATAAAAATACTTAAAATAATAATAGTTAGATGAGATGATTCATACCAATTTCATCTTTTTTTGCAAACTATAATGAGCATTAGTTTGGCGAAAAACAGGGAAAGGCCAAACCTGGCTCACAGACTGTACATAAAAGATGGGTAGAGTCACTGTGATGTCATTCACTGTCTTTTTTACTTTGCGTTTTGAAACCTCAACAGCTTTTTGGTGGCTGCTTTGTTGTTTTTTTTAGAGCCTGAAGTGATCGTGTTTGATTCAGAGCGTAGCGTGCTAAAGTATCAGGTAAAACTAGCAAGCTTGCTAAGGAAGATGTAGCTATAAAGTGTAAAGTAGCCTGAAGCACAAACCTCTTGGACATCTTTAGTGTACAGCCGGCTGATAATTTGATGAAAAATGGTCCAAATGGTACCAGCAGCAAAAAGCATGGAAGAATAGTGAAGCCTGGTGATTAACACATTCACTTGGCAAGCTAAAAGTTGCTGGTTCAATTCCAGCTGGATACACAAACCCCCTTTTGGGGACTCTGGTGTAAAACTCAAATCAAACATGGTGCTGCCTGCTATAGTGATCTCTTGCAAGGGAGCAGCTGAAAGCAGCTACAGTTGTTATGAAGTGAGTAAAACTTCATTTACTACTACTCATAAATCTAACTGTTTTCAGTTGCCTCAATATCATGAGGTTATCCATCCATGCATTCTTTTACGCTTATCCAGTTTAGGGTCGTGGGGGGTTGGATCCTATCCCAGCTGTCTTAGAGTGAGAGGCAGGGTACACCCTAGACAGATTGATGTCAAGATTATATTACACTAAATCCAGGGGCGAATATAGGTTCAGAGTTTTAGGGGTGCTCAGCTCCCAGTCATGATGTCATGCATACAGTGCTTTCCAATTAATATTAAAGGAATATGTCAATTGTACTCAACTCTTTTCACATCTGCAAACCTCATTCAAATTGAGCACATACTGTAATGTTACCTTCAAAAGCAATTAAATTGGCAAACGACCTATTGTGTCTAAGAATAATTCAGAATGAATAATCGTAGATTTTTCTATAATACACCAATTTTAGGGTGGAGCCTTCAGTTATCAAATCTGAGGCAAAGGCTCAATCATGTTGACCGAATTTTTCAAAGTAAGAAACATGCACAGCATTGTTTCATCCTCTTAAACACAAAGAGGAGGTCCATCAAATCACCAAGCATGCAAAGTAGCATTTTTCAGTAAAGTGGAAAATCACACTGCCAAGCCATCCACAAGAAGCAAACTGGTCAGAGAGCTGCTTTTACATTAAAGTTTTTTGAGTCATACAAATCCTCCCTTTATTGTGCAGACTCAGCACAGAGCATCATTACTTATCACAAATCCAAGAGGTGAGAATAGATTTGTAGTCTGTCACACTAATATAGTAGCAGCCATCTTGTTTATGCCATGTTTAGAGCAATATGAATGCTGTCAAACGCTACAATTCATATCAATTAATATGTTCTTTAGAACGTCCACTTGCGTTTTTCAGTGTGCTACTCGAAAGTAGGGGGCCTATCCCAGCTGCCATAGTGCGAGAGGTGGGATAGGCTCCAGTAAAGGATCTATTCTCATGTCTCTAGTATTTATATCTAGTAAGTAAATTAAAAGTAATGTCCTTGAATGACTAACTTGTCATTAAACTGTTCTTGTTTATATATTGTTTTTCTTTATTCCCTTTACCTCTTCTTTAGCATCCTAGTATAATGCTAAATAAGCCAAGAGAACTAAAGTATGAGTGTCTAGTTACAGTTGCAGTGTTGATTGCACAGCAGAGTTGCACAGTGACCTGTTTAACCTGCTGTGTTTCACATATTTAGGCTCAAGCAGTAAAACTGTATCCCTTACTTGCTCTTCTTCATTCTCTCTATCAGGGTCTGCAGGCTGACCCGGCTAGCTGTTGCTAAGTTTATCTCAATAATCTGTGCCTCAGAGGCATGCAGAGGCAACCCAGAAAAGACAGAGTGCACTGTCAGAAAAATCAGCAAAGAGAGGAGGTGGGAATGGGAAGAAGGGAGGAGGAGGAGGAGGAGGAGGAGGAGGAGGATCGGATGAAAACTCATGATGGCCTGTTCTGTTTTGCAGGAGGTGCAAGCTGTAATCTCCTGCAAATGGCTTTGTCAGCACGTGGGTGTGTGCAATGGTTAAGCGTGACAGACCATTTGCATCACATAACAATAAGACAAAATCAGCTTCAAATGATTGTAGGGTGTTTTAAAATTCATTAGGAATGAGCCCCATGCCCCGTTCCCTGTAACCTTTTCTGCTGCTGTTTTCCTGCAAGGCTCTGGACCTGACTCAGCCACTTAATAATTAACAGCAAGCCCCCAAACCATTTCATGTGGTCCATACTAATTTGGTGATGAAGCACTGGACTGTGTGTATGTGTCTCTTATAAGCTCACTGGCTTTCACGCCAGCCACACTGAATTTTTGTTATGTATACCACAAAAAGAGGTTACAGCCATTTGTTCTTTTGTCATTGAAAGAATAACTGCTCCACTTAAAGCTCTCATGCTTGTGGCTAAAACATACACATTTATAGAAATGTATACTTTAAGAGATTTCCAGGACACCACCAGAATTATGATCCTGTACCACACAACAAATGCTTTAAAGAATTATGCATAGTTTCAGGCTGTGCAAAGGTGCCCTGAAGACAGTCCAGGAGTTAGTAGCAGGATGTAAGATGCAAGCATGGACTGCATACTCTGAGAGGTACAACCGAGTGGCTGGGATAGTGTACAGGAACATCTGTACGACATGTGGACTAAGGGCCCCAACTCCCGATGGGAGACACTGGTGAAGGTGATTGACAACGACAGGACAAAGGTCCCGTGGGATTTTCTAGGTTCAGACATACAAGCAGCTGCTGGCCAACCAACCAGATGCAGTGGTTGACAGAAAACCGCAATTGTGATGGATAAAGCAGACAAAGCAGCAACTTCAGAAAGAAGGACTATGAGCAGAAAAGTAGTAGAGGCTAAAGGAACAGCTGGATCTGACGTGAAAGGTAAAGTCCACAGAGGTTTGAGTAATAAGAGCTTTTGGAGACGTAACCCTGAAAACTGTAACAGTGGCTTCAGCAGATTCAACATGCACAACATCAGAGGTCTCTGTCCAGAAGATTGCAGTCCTAGGGACAGCTAAGATACTGAGCAGAACTATCAAACTCCCAGGCCTCTGGTAGAGGACCCACCCCTTTTCCCTAATTAAGAATAGCTTCTTGATAGCTGCCCTTCCACTGAGAATATGTCTGTGAGGATTCACTGAGCAGTAGATGGATCAACTAAAGGCCCACATGCATCTCTCGGGCCCGGTGTAAAAAGTCTTTGTTGTATTTTATGCCCATTTCTTACGGACATGACTTTCAGATACTGTTCATCTGATATAGCTAGTGTTTTAGGCCTGCCACGTTCTTCTTTTGTCCTCTTGTCCAGTTTCCCCAGTTTTCAGTAAATAGCTCTTTGGAAATCCCCTTGTTGGTGGAAGAATACATTTTTATGCCAGCCAAACTGTGTCATCTTTGGCTTTTTTAATAGATTCAACTAAACAAATGTTTTCTGTGTGAAAGGCTGCTATTACTAAAGTGCCTAAAGATACCATTTAGAATTGCTGCAAAGTATTGCCCTGCTACTGCTGAAGAGTTCTCTGAACTGTACATCACATGTCCTATACTTGATACAACTCCATTTCTGCATGTTGTTGTTTTTCTTTTTTCTTCTTTTTTTGAGTAACTGATTTTTTATGTTTCGTGGGTTTTTGCATTTTGTGTTGTGTCACAGCTTATAAAGATGTTGAAGTATGTGAGAGAAAACACATTTAGAAGGGCTGAATTCTTTGACTGCATCATCATACTTACATCATCTTGTGACGCCATGCCTGTAATGTCAACTATAAACATACCAAATTAGATCACAGATTCAGCACACCATGCCAAGATATGTCTAGTTTTTGCCTAAACATTCGGATCTGCAGTCCAGATCTAAGTACAACTGGTGCATTGAAGTTGAGTGCACAGCAGCTGACCTGAGAGTGACAGGATTATGGCTAAGCTGGAAAGCTGGACTCTCTGTGGCCAATTACCAGGGACGCTGACCAACTCTTCATACTAGGGACCCTTTCTTGGATGTCTGCCACTATGATGGTTACTGGATCCCGTTCAGGGAGGTTGCTGTGGTCAATTCTCTACGAGCCACTGAGAATTGCTGTTATGGGTTGCATCCTTCTCCCAGATGCTCTTCCAGTATTGCCCCGACACTGTTTATGTCATTTAACATCTGGTTGTGCATTTGCAGTAAACCTTTTTTTCACCTGCAGAATTGAAAAGGGAATCTTTCTAACCAAAAGTGGTCATCATGATCATCTACTTATAACAAACAAGTATTTTTCAGTGTTTCTCAAACCTTGTCATCCCCGTTATTTCCCTTTGATTCAGCAGCAGCTTTCTCTGCAGGCATGTTGTGGCACAGTCTGGGCAGTGTCTGTTTGCTTACTGTCCCAGTGGTTGTGCGGTGCCCTTTGATGACTCATGAAAAAACTAAAGAAAAAAAATGAAGAAAAAAAAGGACCTCTTTGCATGCTTCTGCATTTTGCATTTGTCTCTTGGTCAAAGTGTTGCTATAGTGTTTGCCACAAACAAACAATTATATTCATGCTCAGCCGCATTGTCGCCACATAAGATACAGGCTCTGTCACACTTTACAATTCATGCCTGGGGCACACAGCAGCGGGCCACTCATCTCACCTTTGGATAAACCACAGGGAGTGGCCAGAATCAAACCAGCTTTAGTAAGTTTCCATTTTAGTTCATTACAGACGAAGAAGAAAAAGGCCTGTTTGATAGTCGGCCCCAATGTCTGCACAAGTGTATTTCTTGAACTTTAAAATATTTACTTTCATAAGATTAATTATGCATACCTAACATTTCTGCTCAACATTTTTGATGAACGAATACAGAACAGCTTATTTTTACTTTTTCTTTCAATGAAAGTAATCAGATAATTTTCTATCAATCCTTTAACTGCATAAAAGCAGTTTAACAATCACAAGAATACAGATTTGATGCTTACTGTGTTGAATTACAAAACTCTAGCAAGATTCAAGCAGGATGTGATTGGCATGCTAGACAAAAATTCCCAGAATGACACATCCAATGCATCCTAATGAATAATACGCTTATACTGGAAGCATATTGTTCCAAGGATTAAACAGAAGGTGGATGTGTACAGAAAATACTTTCATGCAGAGGGTTTGGTTTGTGGTACAACTGAAAAATACACTCCTACTACGACACCAACGCCTCTCCCCTAAGGAGACACGCGTCCTCGTAATCCCACTTCCTGGGAGAAAGCATTCACTCTCTCCTCTACTTTCATTCTTGGCTGCATTCCTGTGCAGAGTTGGTCACGTTTCAACTCAGCAAGTCGACACAGAAGCCCATTAGCCCTTCTGTCTCCTCTCCTAAGAATATGCATGCAGGGTGTTGGTAGTTGGGTGTGTACCTTGCAAACACAGAGCAGCAATGCTTGTTACACAGATAAGGAGATGTTTGCTCTAATTGTTAATGTTTCCAACTTTCCATGCAGCAACAAAGCAAAAATAAATGGATGAAAAAGAGCCCATGAAGATGAAACAATGAAAAAGAGACAGATGGCAACTGGGAGAGAAAGAGGAGCACTTCAGCCTACTCTTATCTCTGTTTCATTTGGCTGAGTCTTCGGTACTGTAGCACCCTGGGTGGGAGTATTTGGAAGCCCGCTTGTTGTGTAACACCATTTGCTTCCTCCACACAATCTATGCTACAGCAAGGTTGAATTACACCAGCTTTAATCTTTATGGGGAAGAGTATTTAAAATGTTTTGCTGGCTTCATGCTACCCCTTCCTACTTCCTCGTTAATACACTGTAAAAGTGAATCTACAAAATTCAATGAATGTATTAGTTAGATGGCCCAGTGTGTGAAATTCTTCTCTTTTCAGTCCATCTACCCTGCTGAATACGCCGACTGACTGATTGGGCATTCTGATGTGAAATTACAGCTTCTCAATTTAAAAATACAGTCTGTCCAATAAGTGCTGTGGGAGGACTGACAATTAGCCAATCAGCGCCATGGACAGTATCAATGTTGTTGTCAAGCTGAGTGACAGACTGAGTTGACAATTCTGTGCGATATCAAACAAAGTCAGCCCGAATTCATAATCAACAGTTGCATTTTTAACTTCAGTATGTCCGGGGAAGGTCTTTGTGCTTAGGAAGCACTACAAACTGGGAGCGCTATGATCTCACTCATTCTGAACACTGGGCTTGGATTCCCTTTGGCTGCTAATCAAGGTCAAGACACCAGTTATCCTCTTTTTCATAACAGTCAGCACAACTTTGTATATATTTCACTTGGAGGGAAGATTTCTGCATCACATAAGGTTTTGAGAGGAAAAGAAGTCTGAGGAAAAAAAAGTGTCTCTGTGTGGGATTTGAATCATAGTCTCTTGCGTGAATGACACAGATCACAGATCAAAGATGAACTTTGACAACCGTTTCAAGAAATAAGAGCAACAGGAGCTGTCACACTGTTTCTTGACTGACACAGCTTGGTGTGAACATGGCTGCTCAGGGGCTATATCCTGTCATCGCATAGCAACAGTCAACTCTAAATCTAAGCTAAAGCCTTATCGGGGATTCACTACACTAAAAGGCTGTTTGGACTAAAAAGAGTTTTTTTAAATTGCAGAAGTGACATATTAGCCACATCTGCCTTGTAGTTAAGTCGCACTCACAGCACCTCGAATATATTACTTGTTTTCTGAAGATAATTGAAGCTGAGTTCTGGTATAAGGGTTGGGTTTAAGTCTCAGTTTTTGGGCCAGGTTTTTAGAGTGATAAAACATTTCTCTTCCACTACAGTATCTGGGCATATTCTTTCTAACCTCACATTGTGGCTGCTCATTATATCGGATATAGCAACAGGAAATGTGAACCTGAGAAAGAGAAGCCGCCACACTGCAGGGTAGAGGCAGCTCAAAACTAGAGCTGAAGCTATGGGAATTCCCAACCTTTTAACCAGTGCTTTTTATAGCATCTGGTCTATTGTGAACAGGAAACACTTCATCTAACAGTGGCATCTCCAAAGACAAACATAGGCACCTTATTTGTCACCTACAGAGGCAATGCTTAAGTGTTAAATCAAATATGGTCTTCCTAATTCAGGGCCGTGTTTGAAGGTCCATATTTATCTTCATTAAAGGGAACCAGTTGGGCTTTTTGTTTCCTGTCATGTGACAGAGTGCTCATATTAACAAAGCGAGCATGTGTACAAGTAATCCTGGTGATCTAAATGATCAATTTCAGCCAATTCATTTCCACTCTTGCCTCTATATGATGTCAGTGAGGGCAGATATGCACACAGCCCATCTCCATAGTTCAAGCCAGAGGCAGCCAATCAGAAGACAGCTGGCTTAAAAAAACAAGAGGGGGGGGGGGGGGGGGGGGGGGGCCCAAGGG
>VUQG01035173.1:0-31560 GCA_015106755.1 Etia nguti
TATTGATCTGGTCAGTTAAGTATCAGAGGGGGTTGTTAATCAGTTTCAGCTGCTTTGGTGTTAATGAAATTAACAACAGGCGCACTAGAGGGGCAACAATAAGACAACTCCCAAAACAGGAATGGTTTTACAGGTGGAGGACACTGATATTTTTCACTAGTTTTGTATTTGGCCGGGTTCAGCCTCACTACTGGTAGCATGAGGTGATACCTGGACCCTACAGATGTTGCACAACACCTACAGGATGGCACATCAATATGTGCCATAGCCAGAAGGTTTTCTGTGTCTCCCAGCACAGTCTCAAGGGCATGAAGGAGATTCCAGGAGACAGGCAGTTACTCTAGGAGAGCCCTTGAAGGTCTTTAACCCATTAGCAGGACCAGTATCTGCTCCTTTGTGCAAGGAGGAACAGGATGAGCACTGCCAGAGCTACAAAATGACCTCCAGCAGGACACTGGTGTGAATGTTTCTGATCAAACAATCAGAAACAGACTCCATGAGGGTGGCCTGAGGGCCCGACATCCTGACTGATTCTAATATATCGCTTTTGTACTCTCTAGCTTGCCACATCATTATTTTCACTTTGATTTTCTGTGTTTCTTTGAATTCAGCCCTCTGTATGTTGATTTCATTTCCGTCAGTCATCAGTCTCCAGCATGATTGTCTTTTCCCATTGAGATCTGATGTGTTTTCAAAGTGTTCCTTTGATTTTTTGACCAGTGCACAAAAATATCACAAACATCAGTTACAGGAACACATTTTATGCTGAATGAGTAGTTTTCGTTGACAAATAGATGCCATTAAATTTTATTTGCAGGCAAACAATCAATAATGTCACTCACAAACATTCACTGAGTCAGTCGAATGGATTAACGTTGGGTCGAAGCTGCGGGCGATGTTTACAGGAGACGTTTCTGCTAAATACATTTGACAGGTCTGATGTGTTTGTCTAATCAGCCGGACCACTTTTTTTCCCCCCCTTTCTCCATCTCATCTGGACAGTTATCTTGACAAGTATAATTTTACAGTAAACAGAAATGACTGTGAAGCCGGCAAAAATAACAACCGAGATTAAAGAAACTGGAGTTATACCCGAGAGTTGGCACGCATTCTAGCAAATGCTTGATTTTTGAATGTGTTATTTATGTGCTCTACTGTCTTACAATGCAATGCCCAAAGGAAATGAAGTGGCTGCTCAGAGCGGCAAAACATTAAACAAACTGCGAGGAAGTCTGATCTTGGAAATAAGAAAAAAATGAATTAAATGAAAACCCAACTGTATTTATTTATTTATCTATCTCAGAGTACGGCTCAACCTGCTGTGGCATTTCAAACTCTGTGGGTTGTGATTGACGCCTGCTGGCGGGTGCAGTGCAACTACATGGTAAAAAAAATAAATATATATATATATATATATATATATATATAAATGCATTGTTTACCTATATCTGCTTTTAGTTTTAGTAAAAAGCCCGTCGTGTGTATACTTTGTTTGAGGGACTGAGACACAGTAAGAGAACAGAAAAGGAGAGGAATATTTTTTTGGACCCATGTTTTCAGATGTTTGGCCATTAATTTTAATCCATTCTCAGTTTTGATTTCTCTCTCCACTTCTCCCATCTTCCTGCGAGCTTGAACGTAAATTATTACAGCGGTATGTGCACTTTATGTTTCAGTTCAAAGCACTCTACTATTGCAGCTTCGCTCCCAGACTACAAAGCATCTGCGTCTGAATGTCTTTATGTTTTTGGCTTTTTTTCATATAGATATTGTAGATAAATGCAGAAGGACATAAGGAGCTAAGTAGACCAAAATGTTTCTTTTGACAGCAGTAAAAAAAAAAACTAATCAAACTCAGGGATCAAACAGTATAGTTCTGAGGTTGATGCAACAAGTGCTAGGCGGAGGCGAAGCTATTGGCATGCACCCTACCAACCGTGCTCCATGTATACAGCCACACTCCACAAGGATCCAATATTCACAGTGCTGTGCATCCAGCTAGAAGGAGCAGACCTACAGTAGTATAAGACATCTGTCCTCTGGGGGAACAGGAACAAGACTCATTCCCCCCCAGCTATATATGTCTAAGAATATTGCTTTTTTAAAATATTTATACTGAAGGTTAAACTTTAAATGTGAGTCATTCTCTCGCAATGCTGATACACATCTGACAAGATGTGTGTAACCAGTCGAGCGAATCCGACACAAAACAGTTTGCAGGAACACGTTTCGAGCAGCGGATCTGGCTTGGTTCCAGCACACCTTGCATCAGCGTCTCGTTGCAATAGATGAGACATCCTCCATCCTCTCCTCCTCCCTCCCAACCTCACCCTTAAATGCGTGATGTAACGAGAGTTTGATAGGATCCTCGCCGCAGCATTCCTCGGTCACGCGTGCTGCAAAGCGCCTCGGTAAATATTGAATCGTCAAGTAAATATTGAATCCGTGATTGACTGAACAACTCAATCTGAAGACTGAGCTGCTGTGCGGAGCAGACGCTCATAAGGCGGCTGATAGGATTACTAAATAGTCCTCGTCTGCCTCACCCCCACATCCTTGGGCTTTGCCCCGGCAGGATGCTGGCAGGGTCATTATTCTAATCTGAATTAAACAATTCAGCGCAAGAGGGACCTTGATGTTTTGGAAAACCCTCTAAGAGGCAGATGGCGAGGACATCAGGCCAAATTTGCAGAACTTTTCTAAACAAACCAGTTTAGGGGTGAATTATTCAGAATAATACCCACTTTTCTGGCAAATTCTAAAGTTTTCCTGAAAGCAATTCTGCTAGCTTTAAGAGGGAAGAGTGGCTCTCAAAGTAGAATCCATTTTCAAGGGGCTGAGCAGAGTTTAAATGGAGATTAGAGTACTTTTTGTACATACAAACTGTTTCCTACAAGACCTCTGCAGTCATGCTTTGAATTACAATCTTAGACACTTATTGTCACTCTGAGATCTCGCTGCAATATGAGTGCAAAAATCCCCCACCGCCCCTCCTAATCTCTGCCCTCTTCTCGTATTTCATTCCTATTCCACCCATCCCAATCACCTTATATCTTTTTCGGCGGTCACAGAAATGCTATCGGGTCGCTGTGGCTGTGAAAATGAAGTGAAAATGAAATAATTTTTGGGAATGAGGCAGATCAGGTTAGAAGGTATTTTCATGTTCTGGATTTCCAGTTTCATTTAAATCTCGGTTTCGGGGCTTTAAAAAAAGAAAAAAAACTCCTCTCTATCCTCATGAATTCAGTTGACAAGTGTGCTGTTTTTTTCCTGAGATAAACAGTGTCCCTCGCACGGATAAAAAAAAAACAAAAAAAAAACAAGAATTTAAAAACTGTGCTTTTAGATTGCGCTGCAGATCCGCAGCTGGTCCCCGCCAGCCGAGGTATTCGCGATTGATTTCTAATGGATTTAAAGGTGTTTGCCCCGGCAACCTACTTTTTATTGCCTTACCACGAATGGCTGCATGTATTCATTTTTTTGAGAAATCCATCCATCCTTTATGCCACAGAAGAAGCATTTCACAACACCTTGCTTCACACACTGGGGCTCTATTTTCCCAAAAACCTTGTGCGAGTGCAATCACAGGGTACTAGCCCGGGTGGGTGTGACCAACTAATTCTTGCCATTTTGATTCACAGCGCAGTGTGGGGAAAGAGGCTGGAGCAGTATGCATACATAATTAAGAGGCGGAATAGATTATTCACAGTTGGAGTCGAGACACGGTTTCAGTTATGGACAGTCACATCGGCTCATCATCCCGTTTTAAAGTGGATGTCAGTTTCCAAATGAGCTGAGAGGAAAGTTCAGGCTGCTAGAAAACTGAGTCCCAAAGCAGCAACACAGAATACGCGACTGGAGTATGAATAGACGGATAGCCTCCCTAATAGGCAGATTATCCCTCCTTTTTTTTAATGTTGTTCACTAAAATGTGTTTCTATTTGTACATTTCCTCGAGCGATTAAATGCTCTGTATTCAGTTACATACAGCATATTTGGTCCACATTTATATGCACGCAATCAAGACCCAGCTGCAAATGCTAAAACAAAAACAAAAGTCTGTTTAAGTCATTTACATGATTACATAAGCCGGGAGCTCCCCATAATAATAATAACAGCTGTATGATCTTTCGAATAGCCCACACAGTTTGACCTTTGCACAATTATGTGCTGCACATCTTTCAAATCAGCAAAGACGAAACATATGTACTGTATCAATCCCGGAGCTGTGTGATGGCCACAGGTATTTAATCAACAAAAGGGAAAGGCCTCATACATCCTGCAAGCAGCTCTGGTGACAGTGTCATTAAAAATCAGCTATTAATCTAACTTATTACAGATTCTGCATGCTTCCCATTTAAAATGAGATCGTATTTGCATCTGACTTTTTAGATTTTGAAGAGGTTTGTGTGACTCTGCGTGTGCGTGTGTGTGCATATCTACTGACTGCAGCCATGAAATTTTCTCTGTCTGGTGTGAGCAGGCAGAAACAGAGATGCAATTTCATGCCAAAAAGAGTAATAAAATTGAACAGCATCAGTTGACCTGTTCACTCCTGATAGAAAAAACTGGGAGCGAATGTGAGCACTTAACAGAAAAGTTTCACAAATATCAAATCAAGTACTTCAAAACCACGACGTGTTCTTCGTGTTTTATATATTCTGGTTCCACGTCGTGCATTATTGAAAAGGCTTTTAAAGAAAGGTAAAGCCTATATGTCCTATATGCTTTAATGTGATTTTAGCAGGACAAACGCCCTTCATCGCCTGGCCCTCGAGAAACTAAATCTAGGTGTTAGAATCTGAGAAGGGCACCAGTGAGTCCCTGGATCCCTGTATCCTGCTACATGAACACAAAGCCCTGCTGGAACAGCACAGAGAGTATTTTCCTCCCAGCGGTCAATCAGGAGAGCAGATTTATAACACGAGTACATGTTTGTGCTGTTGTTTTAACAGTGCCTTTTGACTTTGAAGAGGTATAAAGCAATGATAGACACCCCATTAACATGTCACATGCATCGCTGAGTTGAACATTCATTAGAAACAGAACAGGTTGTTTTTACTTAATTATATTTCAGTCTTTTAAGTGTGATAATTTGTCATTTGCTTGAGGCTTAATTCGCTGCCAGTTCTGAATAGACTATCAGTTCGAGTGCATAAAAAGAAACTGTCAGGACTAATATTTTTATCATCTGACTATTCATACCTTCATACCAAAACTCCAGTCCTCTGACTTTTAAAGAGCACGCAGGACCCAAGCTTTGACCACAAGACTGGACTTGTTTACTGTTTACTTTCACTTTGCCTTGAGATGCACGAACAGCAGTTCTTGGTCTGTTGTTGATTATTATTTTCAGTCGCCAATTTCAACTTGTCTAACTTTCTTTACTCTGCAATTGCCCCTCCCTGCAAAATGCTGGCAGTAAGACGTCTGTGCCGCAGTACTGAATCGCTTTGATTTCTCTCAACAAATTGTGACTGAAACTGAGTCGTGTTGGAGCTGGAGCTAATATTGAACAACGGCTACTTTTACTGAAATTACTGCAATCCAAAAAAAAGAGAGAAGCTGTTGGAATCGGCTGTCTATACGTGGTTTGGCATAGCTATGAAAATGGGGAGATGGGAGATGGATAGTTGGATACAATGACAACTTAGTACTTTTTGTTTCAGAAAGGCAATGTCCATGTGCAAATCGATAACCAGTCACAGTGGCTGTCATCTGCATCAAAATGCAACCTGTTTAGATTTCTGTGCATGGCTGTCTTGTAGGCTAATTTGATCGGCACAGAATTGGATATCTCAATATCTCTTAATATTTCTGGTGATGTCTATGTGTTGCTGTTTGGTCATTTTATGCACAAACACTACTTGGTTTGAGTTAACTGTGAAAATTTATTGGTTAGGGTTAGAAATAAACCCACCATGGTTTGACTTTCATGATGGTACCAGGGTCCAGAGTTCCTCTAAATCTAGAGGTGGTGACACCAGGACAGATTTGGTGTGCACTTATTCAAATAGCTTCTAGAGGTCGCTTAACTTTAAAATACAAGCATAGGTCATTACAAGAGCTTGCACAAACAACTAATGGGGTCGCTTCTTTGGGAAAGGGCAGTCTCTCTGAATTTTACTGTATGCAAACTAACCCGGATGTGCATCCCTTTAATTTCACAGAAGAAACTTCACCCTGTGCATAACTTAACCTTGAAGACAAGCCGGGATGCCCTTAATGAAAATGTGCTTGGTGCTTTATTCTTAGCAATCTTTACGACTGTGATAGTTTACCTTGAAACCCAGCATGTGAAATATAATTTCTAGTACTTGACATGAGTGTTAACGTATCTATTTATGCAGCACTGGTGCATTCACAAACATAGCTTCAATATCTCTCTACGTTCAGTTTAGTAATATATTATTTGGGCTTTTGATGCAAATCTGGTTCAAGCAGAATTAACCGGCAGCACCCAAAGACGCCACAAAATGATCAGTGCTCGCGAACAAAAGTCCTTCCATGTGAAACAGTTTTGGCAGAAAGCATTCTCATCGAGTGCATTTTTAAGGACCTTTTCTGTTTTGAATTTGAATCTGATCATGAAAATAAATGTTTTTATGCACATTTATTAAGAAATAGTCCAATAATTTTGGGCTGGCAAGTAGAGCGGGTCCATTTTGCGAGAGACAAAAAAAACACACACTCTGATAAAACATTATGCAAATGTAGACCAGTGACATCAACATGCAGATTGCTGCTTTCTTCCTGTGGACACAGTCAGGTGATATGCAGTGCATATTTTTTTAAAAAAACAACAGCTTTTAAGATTCTTTTTAGAAGCTTTACCAAGCTCTGTAAAGGCATTCTGGTATTAAATGCAGGATTCAGACTGTGTCTTCAGTTGAAAATAAATCCTGAGCCAGCTTAGTTTACTGAAAACTATCCACACACTGCACGTGTGCATTTAACCACAGCAGGTTTTCTCACATACAATACCTATTTGAGACTTCATCGCGATCAAGGCTAAAAGGTCTGTGCACAAAACGGTGATGCAAAGGGAACAGGATCCCTGCGGGCATTAATATTGTGGCAGTGCTGAACTGTATAAAGACTGTATGGGTGCAGCTGTCAAAATCCTCAGAAAGACTTCTCTGGCTACATTAATATGCTCATTATATTTCAAATATTAGCTCATGCTCACAAGGAAGTGATTTTCATAATTGCTGTTTATAATACATTGAATCTAACAGAGGTTTTAAATTTCTGTCATTAGTGTTCAATTTAAAGACAATAACTGATAAAACCTCGCTTTTTCATAGCATATTTGGCATATCTTTGCAGGGCCATACACACCACAAATTCAAGGCTGTTGACTACAATTCCTTCCGACGATTCAGCCCTGGGAGATAGAACTAATAAAACATACTGTCTAGCTGTGGTCAAGTGGGACATCCATCATTTAAGAGCCTGACAGCAGTCACTGGCTGCTACAATATTCTGATTAAACAGTAAACCAATAAAATGCTTCAGCCTCCGTTTGTATACAGAATGTAACTTCAATAGCCCCCTCTATCAAGTTATAGCCTGTTCCTGCTCTTGATATTATTTATGATTTCATATTTGCTCTTATTACTCAATCAGTCTGGAGAAAGGACGTGAAAGATGAGAAAAAGGAATATGTGTGACGTGATGAAGTTTCCAGATACAATTTAAACCTGTGCAAATCAATAAATGTAACCTCATGTTGAGCTTTGCAACAAGGTTCGCCTGTTAAACTAACAATTGCATGGGGTCCGTGCTGTCTTGTAGACAGTCAGCGGATTGCAGTCGACTACTGAGCAAACCGAAGACATCAGAGAGTTGAGGTAATGAGATTAGAGGGCAGTTTTGAGCAGCTTTCCTTCTCTGTGAACACAAAAACTGTGAGGAGCTGGTGAATAAGAGCAACAACAAGTAGCTACATGTGGCAACAGTACTTTTAGGCCGACCCCAGCTGGTGACAAAAACATTGTCATAAAAAGTGGTATTGTCAATTACAAAGTTTTGTATTAGTTTTATTAGTTAATTAATGTTAATTGGTTCATATATTTTGTTACATGCTTTTGGACCAGCGCTACTTTTCCATACTTCTAGATTCTCCTCCTTGTTTGTGCGCCGGCACACCCGATCTGATATCCCGGTGTTAGTGTTGAAGTTGTCTGAGCATTCACTTAGCATTAGCCAAGAAGTTAGCTAATGCTTTTAAAAAGGATCACTAGCAAACAAGCATGAGTTACCTAAATTTGGTGTAACGTAATAAAAATAGTTATTATACTATATAAATGAATGATAACAAAAAACACTTGAAATGAAGAGTTTACATAAAGGGATTTCTTTCCCCCCCCACTGCAAAGCTGTGACAATGCAACAAGATGATTGGTCAGTTGCAATGGACCAACATTCTTATGATACTCCAGGAACAACACAGACATGGGCATATCAGATACACTGTGTCTTCACTACAGGATCTTTTTGAAATATGAAAGTTAATAGAACATGTTTTCTTGGGTCATTTTTAGCTTCTGTTTCATCGTACGCACTCTCTACCACAAGAGCAACCCTTGAGTGACAGGGTAAGTACTGTGGCTTTCAAGTTGGCAGCGTAAATTATAAACCGCTTCAAAAATGAAACTAAACAGTGGTAAATGTGTGGACAGCAGAATAGTTAAAAGTAATGTATAGAGT
Source organism: Etia nguti (assembly GCA_015106755.1). NCBI lineage: Eukaryota > Metazoa > Chordata > Actinopteri > Cichliformes > Cichlidae > Etia > Etia nguti. The sequence goes on from VUQG01035173.1 coordinate 8,713, forward strand.
CAGATTCAGCAAAAAATGTAAAATTTAAAGATTACGTACTCATTTGCTACAGTACTTTTAGCAATTATCTGATAGCAACATTAAATGTCTGTTTTTATCTTTGAGGTAGGTACTATAGCTAATAAAAATGATGTTAATTTTGTTATCATTGCTGCCTGTGTGTAACATTAAAAGACAGCGTTAATTCATCAGGATAACACAACTACTTGTGCCTTAAAAGCATTATCTTGATAAAAGTCTACCAGCAGCTACACAGAAGCTGTGGCAGCCTACTCTACCAACTCTATTTCATGGGCCATGTCAGCAGTAGCACAGCATTACTTGAGACAACCTAAAAGTATTTTTTTGTTTGCTTGTTATACAGTTGTCTATTATTGATTTTATACACAATTGCGGATCTGCAATGCAATTCCAATTTGTTAAAGAAAACTACAAAAAAAAAAAAAAACTTTCCTAGCTTTTCACCTAAATTTGCTACCTGGTCATACGGTCACCGTAATTGAAAGATAATATAAGAAAGCCAAAACAGGATTACATTAGCATTAAAGTACCACATAGTGGGTCTGAATTGGTATGGTTTACTGGAAGCTATCCTTGGTCACAGAACAGCATTTGCTGCTAATGAGGGCACAAAGGATTAGTTATTCTGACTTTTAGCTATCATTACCACCACCAGGAGCTGTAGTCTGCCAGAGAAGCCTCTCTGGATGCTTAGTGGCTCCTTGCATACATAAAAACAATAAAATCTGGTAGCATTACATTTTATAACCTAAAAGACCACAAAATGGGTTCTTTCAACCACACATCTCCTTTATAACTGCATTATCATCACAAAACCCATTTCGCACAATATGACACACACTGCTTTGATTAAGGTGTTTCGAACTGACTGCCAACTGGCAGCTAGTTAATACATCATCTTACTGTTCCTATTGGCTTTGTGAAGCAAATAGACAAAAAGCCATTAAAGGTAAGTAACCCCCTTGGGTAGTTACCCTCAATGACTCACTAAAACTGAGTGGTCAAAGGCACCTGTTCATTTATTTATCTCACATCATTCACTGTAAAACACGGTACACTGTTTAATCCTTACCCCCAAATTAATTCTAAACTGACCCTCCACCCACCCAGTACCTATATTTGCCATCTCAGGTACGGTGGCGCTGTAGGGGCCTTCATCAAAGACAGGCGGGTTGTCGTTGATGTCCTGCACCCGAATTATGAACTGTGACGAGGGCTCCAGAGCACGGTCGGTCTGCCTGTCGGTCGCTGTGGCGATGAGACGATACTCGTCCTTCTCCTCACGGTCCAGCGGCTTGGTGACATGGATGTTACCTGTTTTCTCGTCTATCACGAAGACCGAGCCTGCCCCCTCGCCCCGCAGGACATACTTTGTGCGTCCATCATTCCTGTCCATGTCAGTGTGGAGCTGATTGAGGATGGACGGAAATGGAAAAAAAGAAAGATGGGGAAAATGGAAGCAAAGAGGGAGGAAATGGGTGGAAATGGTAAGGAAACAGTGGGGAAGAAAGACAAGAGTAAACACCAGTTAAAAATTAAGTTTGTTTTTTTGAGCCAGTCAGTGAAGACAAAAAACAAGCAGATTATCTTCTGCATGCCTCTAGGATATAATGAATTTAAAAAGAAGCAGACAAAAGAAATAGGCACAATACCTCCCTCTCTCACACAGACACACTTTCCTGCCATTGTACTGTGTCTCATCATTCTATTCCAGCAGTATGAGCAGTTATGAACCTGGATCTCCTTAATCTTAAAGCTATCCAGAACACATGCTCAAGTACTCACGCTTAAAGCCCCCATTCAGTTCCCAGCAGCTGTGGAAGAGGAGAGTTTACTAGTCTGTGCACATGCAACGCCTTGGCTATTTAATGAAAGCACCAAATCAAAGGAATAATACACAGTAGGCCTATCAATTATTCTGTTACTAATAGGTGTGTATAAGTGAGGGTGGAGTTTGTATGGCGATGGGACACGCAGTATCGATCACAGCCCTGTGTTGAGGTTTATTGGATCAGCGCCTAGCGGGATGGCAGAGCAGCAGAGCGACCGGCGTCCTCTCATGCAGGGAGAGGTAATATCAGGGAAGGCTCCACACTGTCCTCCGCACCCGACGAGAGACAAGCCAGCGGGATGTGGCGAGCACATCAAGATTCAATCTCATTACCCCCACACCTACGTGGATCGAATAGAAACTGTGACCAAAAAAAGGAGCGCTAAATTAGGCCCCGCTCGCAAGAAAGTGTGACATTGTGACTTTAGATGGAAAGGAGAGAGCAGAGAGGCGACTGGGGAGGGGATGGGTGGGTTTAGCTCAGGAAAGCATTGTTGCGTGGCAACAGCTAAGCACATTTGCTAAATGAAATGAGAATGGATACTGTGAATCGAAATGTTCATTTACTTTAAGGATTGCTATTTTTCAAGTGGGGGGGTGGGTGCATGTGCCAGTTTCATGCGGGGTAAACAATAAGCACCTATGTTGACAAGGTTTATTCATAAATAAGATGGCAGTCATAAGTCTAGACTGTCAGTTAAAAGTTAAAGCTAATTAAACAGCATGGCACAAAGTTAAACAGCACTTCACCTTCAGAAGATCTGTGTATTTTAATGACAATGTTAATTGGAAAATCTAAAGGCACACCCACCAACATGAGAGAGTGTTGCGTGAGCAGAATGCACAAGCTAGGCATAGATGCACTGCTCTCCTGAATGTTTTTCTCTCTATTCATGGGCCTATAAATGAAAATGAAAGGCCTTCAATAACTAGCTTAAAAATCTTCATGTTAGCTTAGTTCCTCTAAGCTAATTTAGTTATCACAAAGGAGACTTGCAACTTTATGTATGATGCAGACCCTCTCTACATGTTGATTGCCTTGGGCAAATGGATTGACAGACAAGACAGATCAACATTCACGTCTGTCACATTTGCATGTCCAGCTCACTACTTATGTTCAGAGTTTATAATTGTCTTCATTGTCTCTGGGGGCTCAGCGCATTTTCTCCTTCTGTCTCCAGTCAAATGCCAGCTTGACTGGAAACATGTATATGTATGGGTTCTTGCAACTCTTTGAAATTGGATGACCAAATTCATTTGTGACAGGACATGATGGAAAAGGACCATCGTGAGTTACACACTTTCTCTCACATGTCACTGGTGGGGATGGTTTAGAGTTTATATTACAAAAAATATGTAGCCCCCTGTGGCCAGGACCACCTTGGCAAGTAATCTGAGTAATTTTGATGTAATCGTCCAAGAAACCAAGTGTAATAAGTGGCAGCTGCTCAGGGCTGAGAAAAAAAACAAAAAACTGAACATAGCATTAGCTGAAGCACACCATGAAGAAACATTAGCTGACCTCAGTGCTAGACCACATGATCTGATGGATTCCCTGATACCATTCAGTTAGCAGGCTTTATTTAAACTGCTTTAACCTGTCCATAGGTGATGAACACCTGCAAGCTGCTTTGCAACCCACCTCCACATTCCAATTTCACGTTTTATATGATTTGATTTGGTCATATTACTGCCATATCTGTTGTCAACGATCCCTGCTTCCATTCGTCATGGCCTCTTACCGACACTCTCCCCACTTTGGGCTTTCTGCCTGTGCACATGGATGAGTAGAGTCCCAGAACAGAGACATTTAGGAGACAAGTTGATTATGATGCAACTTGCTGCTGACATTTTCCACTGCAAAAATGTACTGAGTGTTTAATATTCTTAACATCTCAATAATGAATCATCATGTTACTTTTATTAATTATTTTCTTTTTTGCCCACTTTCACTTCCCACCAATAACCTTCATTGAATGGGCCTCTTTCACAGCAGACTCTGAGTAGTCACAGCATGAAAAGCTTAAGAGCTGCTAATGACATTAAAGATGCCTCAGTTTCACTCAAGTATCTCAATGAGTTACAGTATGAAAGAAGGCACAGCGTCACGACTCTGAAAATAAAGGTGGTAAAATGAATTGGGCCATAATTAATGCTTTCTTTTTTCTTTTTTTTTTTACACCTTTTACTACACCTGTACTATTGTGAAGAAAGCTGTTCTCAAGTTATATGACTAGCCTGTCATTCCCCTTAATCAGTTCAGCCACTCCTTATCTCTACCTGCCCATAAGCACAAGCTCTTTACCGGTCTTTCACTACAATGCTTCTCCCTGGGCTCCCGCCTGATTTTACCTCTGCTTTAGAACCTGGTTCCTCACTGCCTGTCTGCTTTTGAGCTCACAAAACACCTACATAAACTCTGACAAGGCACATTATTTACAACCCAATTAGGACCTGACCGTGCAAATTCAATTATGGCATGTCTCATTTCTGTCGAACACGCTCCATACATGGCATCCATATGGATGAACTTCTAGCCACCGCTTGAGATCAGATTTCCCAACTCAAATATATGTTATTGCACCACCTATAGTAATAAAGCAGATAAATGGTCTCTCCATGTACCTCATACCCTCGGTACAATATAGCAACCCTATTAGAGGCAGTGTTGTAAACATTCAGGCAAACTGGTGCACACCTCACTTTCAGTGTATTTCAAAATGACACGTGGAAATTGTGCAAAGCACCAATGAGGCAAAAAATAAATTATAAAGGCACATTACTAATCACCGTCTTTAAAAAAAAAAAATCTCCATCCACACAGCTGACAATGGGCCAAGTCATTGTTGTGGCATTAGTTTATCTGCTAACTAATTCTCTCTTCACTTAGACTATTTGTTTCCCCGATCTAATTATTTGTTTTAGTCCATCACCAGTGCAAATTTGCAGGTTCAAAAGGTTTTGATATTTTAACAAATTAAGTATTTTCGCAGTCAGGGTCTCAAAAGTTCATTAAAAAGTGTTTAAATTATGACCTACACAGTATTTAGGTTTCCTCTCATCTTCTAAGGAGGCCAACTGGGGCCAATTGGCCAAAACACCCGGCTGGTCAGGACCACCACGGGAGCCCGGTTCCTCACTCCCTTTAACGAAGAGCCATTAACAATCAAAGTCTTAACGGCCCTGCAGCTTAACGAGGGGACTTAACGAGCTTCTTAATGAAGCCCCGGCCATCATTACCACAGTGAGTGGTGGCAGCACTGATTGAAAGCACTGCTCAGAGTCATTCTGAAGCAGGAGAGCCCAGCCTAAGGAAACCAAATCCATTTAAGGCTGACCTCTCACCCTTATCTGTTCTTCCAAGATTAATAAGAAACTATAATAAGGGAATGCATTTAACCAGATAATGGCTATGGGCAATTTATGGCTACAGAAACACCAGTGCTGTGGAATCTTTCAGTCACCTCCCGGCGTGTGAAAATAACCAAACAATTTTATTTATAACACAACTGGCTATCACCATATTTCACATCAGAATGATATGACATCTCATAACTCGTACATTTCATATCCCTCTGATATACCATCAAATATATCAAGAGCCAAACAATATGAAGCCACTGGCCACAAAAGCCAAATTTACTGTTGTGTCACCTCTGCTTGGAGAATGATTTCAGCCTGATAAGCTGCCATTCCCATTTTCTTCACCGCCTCTTGTGTATGCAACACCCAGCCTCCCCAGACTCCTAAATCTCTTCAATTACTTATATTATCATAAGGTAATATGCTTATACTCATATACTCAATTTCACATTTTTGCAATAACCATAAATCATGAAGCGAGGAGGAAAAGTACTCTCTGCCAACCTCTAAATCACTTAAATAACTAATATCCCATATACACAATTTCACATTTCTGCTGCACAATAAATCATAAAAACACCAGGAAAATGTGTTTTTTTCCACAGCTGTGCATTAGCCTAATGAATGTGGATGTTATTCCCTACAACTTCAGTGTGTGTGTGTGTGTGTGTGTGTCTGCTGTGCTTGTGTGCTTTGAGGCTAAAATGGTGGTTAGGTTACAGTAGTAGAAAAAAAAATAATAAAGTGCAGGAAATCAGGTGGCGGTTCACGTGAAATGCCGATAGGCGTACACCACCGAGCCCTGTGATTGGCAGTGGGGTTCAATTCCCCGAACACATCAGGAAACGTCTGCAAGGTCACGCAGGCAGGTGTGAGAATACCTACCAGTCTCCTGTCGAAGCTGTAAGAGGAAAAGCTATTCATCTTGTGTATGGTGACTTCGAAAGAGCCAGAGGTCTATGGGACCACCACTAGCTCCAGCAGTCAAATTCTGCAGCAAGGCTGAGTGAGGGTAAAAAAGGAGGGGTGGCCATTGGTGGGTGAGGGGGGGGCAGCTGAGACTGAGCCAGCTCCGTCATATCGGCCGGGGAGTGTCAAGCAGGGCAGAGGGTAGAGGGTCAGCCAATCGATTTGGAGCAGGCCCACCAATTCGGAGAGATGTCTAAAGAAACGGGCCGATCAGGGAAAACGTCAGGAAAATTAATTTGGGACAGAGCCCACACGAGTTCAGAGAGCCCGTTTGAAATGAAACTGTGCCTTGTGGCCAGCTTACCTACCACCGCAATATCATTAGTATTGCTTGAGGGTATGTGTAAGCATTAGTGTGTGCACGCATCTGTGCATGTGTGTCTTGCTATACGTGACCATTTTAACAATAAGCCTTCCAGGTGAGTATGTGAGTGTGCCGGCCACAGTAACTTTAAAGAAAGAGGTGTAATGACTGCGAGTCTCCTTGTGCCCTGGCTGAACCTCCACTTGGCACAGTTCTAGTGCAAAGTGGACAGCGAGCCAAGGCTTGACTGAGAAAATGTGTGTGTGTGTGTGTGTCTGAGTCTGTGTTTGTGTGCCACTGAGAGCCTGTGGTGACTGACCTGGAGAGAGAAGAAACCATTGAGGGAAGGCCAGGAAGTGTGGGAAGGTTACTAAAGCACAGCGCAGGACTAAGGCCAGCATCTGTAAAGCACTAATAACTAAAATCAACAAGCTTTGATGGCTCTGCCATTATCAGGTGTCTTAGCTGTCAGTCCCAAGAGGAGAGAAATGCAACTCCATCTCTGCTTGTGAGACGACAAAGGAGAGCAAAGCCTAAGTAAACCAAAACAACAAAATACATTCAGAGCACAAACTGCATGTGAACACAGGCTTAGCAGGCCTAATCTACCCTATTCAATCCATTGTGATGGACAAATAAAATAAAAATTAGCCTTAGAGTCATTTATATAGGTAATATTATTCTTTAAAAGCTCTCTTTAATACGAATGCTTTCTGTTTTCCTTACTGGCCCACTAGTCTGCAGCATCGGTGTGCAGAACTATTTTTGACAGCTTTCTTAAAACTCCTTGAGCTGCAGGACATTTGGTATTTAAATCGGAGTATTGACCGGACCAGCCTATAACACCACATTTTTATCTTTTTGAACCTTTTCTTGGTGCAGTTACTTGTGCATTTTGGATGATTATCCCATTGAAAGGTTCCACTTCTTGTTCGGCTACAACTTTCAGACAGATGGCCCCACATAATCTTCAGGCGCTCAATCATATGATGGAGAATTCATAGTAGAATCAATGACTGCAAGCTGCCCAGTCCCGGAGGCAGCAAAGCAACCCCCAAAACCATCCCATTTCCACCATCATGCTTCACAGTTGGCACGAGCCGCTTCTCCTGAAAAGCTGTCTTTGATCTGTGCCAGACATGTCTTCTGTTACTGTGGCCAAACAGCTCAATTTTGAATGTGGCCGTCCAGAGTGCTTTATACCAAAAGGCCTGGTCTTTGCTTTAATGTTCACTGGCAAACATTTTGTTTAGCTTTCTTCTGGCGCACCTCCCATGCAAGTTAAATTATGTGCGATAGGGTTCTTGCAAACTTCAGTGTGCTCGTGTGTTGAATCTGAATCAAGAATCCACATTTCCAATTTGATTCAAATTTAACAGATCTGAAGATGTATTATGTTGGACACACTGGGCCATGTTTTTTTTAATCTATTTAAAGTTGCAGTAGATAGAAATTTAAGGAAAAATAACAAAGAAAGCAAAACAGCAAGAAGAAAATTGAAAATGGAAAGCCCTACATCTGCAGCTGCCCCCTCTAACGTGTTAGTTCTAAGCCCCACCACATATGGGCGTGTTTGTCTTTGCTTTATACGTGCTAAAATATGTCAGCGCTTACAGCTGGTGAGCAGGAAGTCTCAGATCATTCGATCTACAACACGCTGAAGATTTGTACAGTGACATCAAACAATCATGTGGCCTACACCAGCTTTAAATTATGAAAATTTAATTTTTATATGTAATCTGATAACTATACCACCTGAGGACCAAGTAAGGATGAGTGGCAATGTATTTAATGGCTCTGAATTTATGAATAATTCCAAGTTTTGTGAGGCTTATCCTTGATTGATTGATTGATTGATTCAACTGATTTCATTTAATAAAAGCCTCCAAATTCAGGACCGTGTTGTCTCTTGTTGTTGACATCCAAATGATTGTGGGTTTTTCCTGCTAATCCATAATAAAATAAGCCATCGCCACATCATCACCCACTAAAATGTGTTTTTACACCGCCAGCAGTTAAATGCACAGTTACCAGCATCACGCACAGACAAATCAGATTCGAAATGATAAACATAAGGATGAATTATGTCAGATTATGGTGTAGCCTGATCAGATTAGGTCAGGCTACAACAGATCAGATATGCAGTATAGCGTCATAACTAGCTAAACAAACACATGATGCCCTAGTTGTATAACCGGGCATTAGTGGATTCAATGTAATAATTCCTTAATAATCCCTAATAAATCACTGACCGTATTAAAAGAAACCGAATAGACATTTCTGTGTTATATTTAAGTGTTGATAATAAAACTGTATTGTAAATGCAGGCATGCAGAAAAGGTGCCAGAGGAAGGAACACAACTATCACCTAGTCCACATGCCTCACAGTGGATTGAGGGGGGATTATTACCAAACTGGGGGAATTACATAATTCGGCAAAAAATGCTGTCTTATTTTAATTCGGTCATATCACCTGACAAGACAACTGCTTGCGCCTTGCCCCGTCACATTTGCAGCAATTATTTTGTGAGTCTTAACCAAACAATAACAAAAATAAGACAAGTTAATTATCCATAACTGTAAGCCAGAATCCCCACAAAGCCAATAATTGTCATGATGAGAAAACACCCCCTACTAGTCTCAAGCAAACCATTAGAACAACATAAAACAACCGCAGCCACAACAAGAACGCAGGCAGTGTTTCACCCGGCGGGCCTCGCGCGCACACACACGCGCGCGCATCCAGGTGCGTGGCGATTTACACAGCGCTCGTTCAGCTGCCCTGCTCTCCACTCTAATCAATGCAGACACACATAACAAGAACACCTTCCAATTATGCAGAGGCACTCAAACACAAGACCCACCCCACTTCCCAGAAATGTGAGCAGCAAACAGCGAGACCCTCAGGAGCACTTGCGACTTCAGAAGGCGAAACCTTCGCATGGAGACGGGTTTGAAATTCTGGCTGAACTTTCAATCAAATCTATGGAAATTCCCCTTTTTTTGTTCGGCGCTCTCAGAAAACATGTCAGACGGTATTGAAACGAGTCTCCTCTGGCTCCCTGTCTGATTGTCTTACGCCGCAACGAGGTTCAAACACGTCACGAGAAGCCGCAGTTAATTGTTTAGCATCGATCCACCATCGATTGTGCATTGAAGTTTGGGTAGTGTCAGTCGGCGCGTTAATTCGGTTGTGGTGTGGACACGCTGCCCTGTTCTCGTTTGAGCTAATTTAATCTGTCTCTGGAGGGCATGCTGTGTGGCCTCGAAGAACGCAGAACAGTCCTCTGTCACAAACACACACACTTCCTCCTGCTCACACACTTCCTAACAGAACATTTATTATTCATCATTATTAGACTTTTCCTTTAGCACGATAAGCTCCTCAATGCATCTCGCCACTGTTGTCTTCCTCCGCAATACATTATTCAGGACAAAACTGTGCTTTTAGCCTCGGAGTATGCAAATCCCACTTTTGATTATCATAATCAGCTGATGTATGAGAGCGAGAGTGTGTGTATGTGTGTGTGTGTGTGTGTGTGTGTGGCGGCTAGTCAGATGATTGTTTGTGTTTTATTGCTTCAGTGCTCCACTCTAGTGTTGTATACTTCACATCATATTTTTTAGCCCAGGGAGACGAGCTTGGAAAAGGCCACTGGAGGCTTAAATCACTGCTGTACATTTAAAGGGCAAATCGCCCACATATATGCCACCGCGTGCCACTGCCAAGAGGAATGGCTTTTACCAACTTGGAACCAAGGAGTCCGCGTGCATTTGTGTGTGCGTTAAGTGGGCAATAATGGAAGGGAATTTTCAAGCTCTGTTTATCATCTTGTTTGTTGCAGTTACTGGTGTCGAGCTGAAAGGATTGCCTGAGGAATGGCTGACAACGTCTTACATGTCAGTAAAGAATACATTAAAGGAAAACCTGAATAAGTTGAATGAAAGTTTTACTATATTGATAGCTCTCTGCGTTTTTCTCTGAGATACAGATGGTGCGCCTACACCACGAAAATCAGGTGTTAGTCTAGTGTTAGTTTACTCAATACACCTAAGAAGCATAATTTTTTTCAAGAATAATGCACGATGTTCTCTTTGCAATGTTGTGTTGAACACAATTGCTCTTAAGATATACCAATAACAGAAACAGGAGATACAATATAGCTTCCAAAGTGTACGTGTTGTTTGGGATGTAACCAGCTAGTTGACCAGTTAGATTAAAAGGTTTCCAGTTCAAAGAAGTACTGGCATATTTTAAGACAGCTAAGAAGTTCAGAAGGCTAGAATTCTGATGACAATGATATAATATGGATCCATAGATATCCATCAAACTACCAGTTAACCTAACCCCACTAACTGCATGTCTTTGGGTAAGGCATGGGAGAGAAAATGCCCCTCTTTGTTCAGGCTTGCTACTCAGGATGGATTAAAAAAAGTAACATGAGCACCCCTGTGTGATTCTATCCTCATCTTCCCTCCTGTGCTGTTCTCATCTTCCTCCTCGTTCACCTCTGTTCCCCTCTCCCATCTGTGGCCAGCTCCAACCAGCTCCCTCCTGCGCATCTCACACCGACCCTAATCTCATCTCCTGACGTGCCCTCGCCATGCACCTCCTCACCTTTGTAACCGAGCCTTTTGCCTGTCTCCCAGGCTTTTCACACCAGCTGTGCATCAATAAAGAGGAAGTATTCAAAGAAATGCACACGGACATCTGTTTTTTGTTTTATCGCAAATCAAATAATAACTACAGTTTTTCTCATAAATTTTTGTTTTCAAGCCTTAAATTAACCAAATCTTAGTTGTCTGTACAGGTTCTCAGTCATCCGGGTCATGGTAATCTAAGAAAAGCGACTGAACTTTTCTTTCCAGACTCCTTAGACAAATCTTAATTGCTATTAACTACAAATGTATGTGTAGCTTTTGAAGCCTCAAAGTTCAGCATTTCTTCCACTGCCATAATGTCTTTTGAAACCGCAGGTCACAAGTGATGTGTGGATTTGACTAAATAAATGAAGACACAATTCAAACATACAGCAGGGAAACCACACCCCACAGCTTAACCTTTTTATGTTTTGCTCTAAAACTGACTATACTTTACAAAAACAAGCATCATGCTTTATTAAAAAGACCTGAAACTAGAAATTTAGACCATAAATTTATTAGGAGTGAGTTTACTGGGATGGAAAAATCAATTTCCCAGACTTTTTTTGGATATTTTTTCTTGTTGTTTTTTGTCCAATGTTAGCCATTAAAGCTAATGCAGGTTTAAAGCACTTTGAACTGGTTTGACTTTTCAGACCCAGAAGCTGCTCCCATTTTCTTTATCCAGTGTATATAAGTCTTAAACTTATCATGGACCCACATTTTACAACTCTTACAGTCTATCTTCTTTACAAACCAACAGCATTGCCTGAGTAGCTGTAGGCTTGTTTGGCACACGATAAAAGTGATTCATTTTCTTTTTAGGTCAACAAAACCTGACTGGAGCAGACTCATGTGTGGCCAGTTACTGTATATGACTGAGCAGAAATGAATGTCCTGATTACGAGGAAATGTGTAAGACATTTTGGGGCTGGCAGCTTTGCTGCTTGTACAGTAAAGTGGCCGTGTAGGCTAAGGAAGCTTTCAGTCATGTGTCGTCTTCTTTTCTTTAGCCTCCTCTGCCCTCCACTGTTGCCCATGCCCTCAGCTCTCTGACTCATGGGCTCCTTCAGGGCCACGGGGAGAAGTGGAGCGCACAGTCTAGGCCAAAGCATAAATATTAGCTCAAGGTCACGGTCACAGAGCTCACGCTGGGCTATGCATAATCATGAATTCAGCTCCTGCACAGCCTTCTTCCCTTCATACTCCACCACTTAAACTCTCACTGTATTTCTCACCACTGACACTGACTAACCTTGTAGGGTTAACCTCAGGTGATGGAGCATCCCCGGCTCTAATTTGTGCTTTATTTTAGGCCATTAAACTCCTTTACGGGTTGTTAAGGTTACACAAATGCTAGCCGATATTTCTGGGGTTACCTCCAAATGCACTTTTATATTAAGTTAAAAATGTTCTGGATGTATTCTAAAGGGGGCTCATACACTCCCTAAGATAAAATACTGCCATCTTCACATCCGGGAGAATGATGCTTTAAATTCAGATACTTGCTTTGCTGATTTGTTCGACATTATCCCGAGATGAAACAGGGGCTATAAAGGGAGCAGAGAGATTGGAAGTAAAAGAAGAGAACGGCGGGCTGTGTTTCCTTTGAATTCCATCTTTAATAGACTCCACAGCTTCTCCTCTTTTCTTCCTCTTCTTTCCCCTCGTAGCCTTGTTCCTTCCCTCCTCCTGTCTATTATTTTCTCTATGTGATCCTGCACCCACTCAGCACTGAGACATATTTGAATCTGGCCTCCACAGGGGCTTGCAATAAAATGGTATTTAACTGCTTCCTCAATTCCCTCCTCTCTCTCTCCTGCTCTCTTGTATTTTCCTCGTTGTAAACCCTGCACGTCCCTGCACTGATGCCCTGCCTCTTTTCATAACCCTCTCCTCGTCTCCCCGATCCGTCTTCCTTCCTCCGACTCGCTTCAGGCCTCGACGGGCTGTGAGGTCAGCTTCAGAGACGTGTGGTCCTTCCCCCTCCTCTCTTTTTCCTTTAACTGTCTCACACGTTCTTCCCATCTACCAATTGTCAGCCATTAACCTTTCCTCACTTTCCACCACTTACATTTTTTCCCCTCCCTCCCTCTGCTCCATATATCCTCATGCCATTAACACCGCCGTTGCCGTGCCATACGTCCCCCTCTCTGTAGTCTCTTCTACTTTTCCCCTCCACATCATCCCCTCTTTGTCCTGCATGGTAATCTCGCTCTGCTCTCCCTCGTTGTCTCACCCTCCCCTCTTCCCTCCCTTCCTACACTGTAGTCACTCTCTAATTGCTGTCTCACCCCTGCTGTGCTCGGACCCGGAGGCTAAATGATTTCTACAGGGAGAGTGGAAGCACAGGAAAACACCGAGTCCTTTTTTTAATAACTATTGATGAGTGCCTTGTCAGGAGGCGTGTGTGTGTGTGTGTTTACAGTTACAATTGGCCCTCCTATTGGCACCATCACACGCTCTTCTCATCTTTTGTCTGCCTCTCCATGCCTCTTTCCCCTCTCATTCCTCCAGACTCATAAGAGAGCCTTTTATCTGCACACTTTTATTTATAACTTTGAAGCATGGCTCACGAGTTTTCTGTGTGATGTGTTTCTGCACCGACGGAGTGTGTTTTACCTATTCTTCATACAAATGTGTATTTAGAATCTACAAGTGTGTGTGCATGTTTGTCTATTCCACAACTTCTATGCATGTCAGGGATGGAACAAAGTGTCTGTTTACTGCAGAAGTAGTGAAGCTTTCACTTCAGGCATACGTATACGTGTGCAGTAGAGTTCATTAAGTAGGACCCAGTTGTTGACACAAAGAGAAACTTTCGTTCGACTTTGAGTTAACAAAAATCAACTAATGAAATCCAAAAGCAGAGAGCCAGCAGAAGGAAAACAAGGAATACAAGCCACCACAACCTGACAAAAGACCGAGACTGACACACACACACAAAGCGAGGGATAACAAGGCACAGGTGAACTCATTTGAGACACGGAAAGAGAGGATTGAAGTAAAAACAGAAAACCACATGAGGAACTAAACTTAAAAAAAAGAAGCTAACACTAACAGAGATACCGAGAATAAACTCAGACAATGTGAAATGCAGAAAAAGAGAACACAGGAGGCACACGGAGAAGAAAGACGCATAGGAGGAGCAAAATAAGAACTGAGCTTTATAATAATAAACAAGGATGAAAAAAAGACGGTGGTGAAATGCAGGAATAGTACAGTGAGAAGTATTGCATCACACATAAAATTAGAGTGAAGATTATAACATTTCAGGCCAAATTTGATCCAATGAAATGTTTCCCAAGAGTCCACGCCTACGGTACTTGAATCCATTAGCAGTAAAATACATACTATCTATATATTTGTTTACCTTGTGCTTTGTATGTAGAACCTGTGAGATACCCAGTATCTAAAGCTGTGAAACACACCGCTGAAAAAAGATGAAAGGAACACTTTTTAATCAGAGTGTAGCATCGACTCATTTAAACTTGTGGGATATTGATCTGGTCAGTTAAGTATCAGAGGGGGTTGTTAATCCGTTTCAGCTGCTTTGATGTTAATGAGATAACAGCAGGTGCACTAGAGGGGCAACAATGAGACAACCCCCAAAACAGGAATGTTTTTACAGGTGACATTTTTCACTAGTTTTGCTTTTGGCTAGGTTCAGTGTCGCTCTTAGTAGCATGAGGTGATACCTGGACCCTACAGAGGTTGCACAGGTAGCCCAACTCCTCCAAGATGGCACATCAATACGTGCCATAGCCAAAAGGTTTGATGTGTCTCCCAGCACAGTCTCAGGAGCATGGAGATTTCAGGAGACTAGTTAGGAGAGCTGGGCAGGGCCGTAGAAGGTCCTTAACCCATCAGCAGGACGGTATCTGCTCCTTTGTGCAAGGAGGAACAGGATGAGCACTGCCAGAGCTACAAAATGACCTCCAGCAGGACACTGATGTGAATGTCTCTGACCAAACAATCAGAAATGGACATCATGAGGGTGGCCTGAGGATCCGACATCCTCTAGTGCGCCCTGTGCTCACTGCCCAGCACCGTGGTACCAGACTAGGGTTTGCCACAGAATATCAGAATTGCCAGCCCACCACTGGCAAACTGTGCTTTTCACAGATCAGAGCAGGTTCATGTGAAAGACGTGAAAGGGTCTGGAGAAGCCAGGGAAAATGTTTTGCTGCCTTTAACTTTGTCCCTGGAGGGACACACAGATCTCCACAGGCTAGGCAACGGCAACCTGACTGCCATTAGGTATCAGAATGAGATGCAGGAACCCATTGTCAAACCCTACCCTGGTGCAGTGAGTCCGGGTTTCTGGTGCATGACAATGCCCGGCCTCATGTAGCGAGTATGCCAGCAAATCCTGGAGGATGAAGG
Source organism: Etia nguti (assembly GCA_015106755.1). NCBI lineage: Eukaryota > Metazoa > Chordata > Actinopteri > Cichliformes > Cichlidae > Etia > Etia nguti. The sequence continues at coordinate 24,228 of VUQG01035173.1, forward strand.
AACTGATACATTGACTAGCCCCTGGTTCGGTCCATTTAATGCCACCAGGTTGCATCTCAGAGCATCTAGGAGCTCAGTGATGCCCTGATCCAGAACTGGGACAAGATCTCCTAGGTCACCATCAGTTGTCTCGTCAAGGCTGCCCAAACCATTTTGAGTTGGTGCAATGCAATTTTGGCAAAATGGACTAAATTGCTTGATTTTTTCACTTGCCTTCTTTTGTTTCTATCACATTACTCAGTCCATATCGGCATAGATATCCAGCATGATTGCTTTTCCTATTGAGAAATAAAGTGCTTTCAAAGTGTTCCTTTCAGTTTTTTGAGCAGTATAGTTTTATCATAAAAGACAAATACTGCGTGTAGCTGAATAAATGTACTTGTAGCTAATGAGGAACAAGCTTTGCAAGAGTGAAAATTAGAGAAAAAGCATGCACACTAAGAATTAACTTCTTGTGACAACCTCATTCTCACCATTGCATCACACCGAGGATTTCCTACAAGCGCTTTTCCAATATCTCGTGTGCGCATGTTGCACCCAGAGGCTCAGGTCTTATCAGTAGCAGGACGGTCGGTAACTAACTGTTTTATTTATATATCTTAAGATGCCCCGAGGCAGGGGGAATCTTTTAAATGCACTTTGCAGAGCAATTTTTAGTGCTGAATGTTAATGATTCTACATAATGACGCCGCTAAGTATACACTACTTTGAGAAATGACTGGTATTGTTCAGCATGTCAGGAGCTAAAAGTATCTAATTACTATTTCACACTGATGCCTACATGTTATAGATTCCTGCCATGCCCTAGTGTGAGCGCCATGTGTAGTACAGACAGCAATGTTAATTGCGTATTACCAGCATATTTCACTAAGTATGAATTATGCATGCTCATGATGATGTAAATGATATGCTAATGAGGACGATAGCCTAGGTCCATTTCCTGTTGCGCTGGTGAATTATATATGCACATTCACCGACACACCAGGTCTCACATACGCTTACGCTGTTATCGGGGTGAAGACGGGGCAAGAAGGAATTTCCTAACAGAGAGGAAGAAGCTGCTGTATATGTCACGTTTTCCCCCCGCATGAGGTGTTAGGGAGTTTGCATTTCAGCAGCGAGAGAGTAAGGGGAGAAGAAAAGCTAATCAGAAAAGGGGCGGGTATTTTTTTTTTTTTTAAATCCCAGCTCTGCTGAGGCGCCTTTTCTCCTCAAGAAAAATCTGTGTTTCTTTCACACAGCCTCTGCAATCACTTGAAACCCCATTACAGACCATGTGACAGCATCAATTAAATTCACAATTATCATGGGGCAGAGACACTCCACTGTGAGAAAATATAGTAACATGGCAGCGTCTGCAAGTGTGCACACGTGTTTTTGTGTGTGTGTGTGTGCATGTCCATGTGTGTGTATGTGCCCGTGTGCGTGTGCAGGCCTCTGCATGTGTGTAAGAGAGACATAAAGAGCGAAAGCGTGTTTGTAGAGAGCAGAAAACTGACTCAGACAGACCGCTGAAAACGCCTCTTGCCCTTTTAGGCAACTCTAGTGAACCTGAACAACTCTCCAAAAGCAATATGCTACAGTAAACAAAAACTTACATCTCTGACAGTGCAGAGATACTTCAAGGGCCACTCCAGCAACAGCTGATGGATAGTGGGTGGCTCAGAGACTGCTTCATTTTATATTCTTTTTAGATTGATGAACAGATTAGCACTTTTTGTGACAGAGCTTCTAACGGTTTGAAATCAGAGGAAGTGCTCATAAATATCCTTTCAAAACTGCACCCAGCGCTGTGTCCACAGAGTTGCCCCTCCAACCCCCCCCCACACCACACCACCAATTCATTATCAGTTTAGCAGCAGGGCCTTTGTCTCCTATTGACATCACAGATTAGACTCTTGGCTCTAGTTTCCAGCTTTAGTAGAGATTTATTTGGAACAAACTGTCCAAGATCACACAAAAATCCAGCATGAATCAATGTCACAAGGCGGATTTTAAAGCAAGCCCGCAGAAAAACACCTTCACATGACCACGATTTGTTTTGTCTAAGAGTGCACAAGGACAATATAGCTGGCTTTAGGTGAGATGTGTTGTTCTGAATCATAGGCAACAGTATCTGCAACTGACTGAGCCTGATTTTGGACTGGGCTAGGGCTGGCAGGTGGACCTGTTTTGGCCTGCACAGTCAATTTCTTCACACTTCCCCCCATAGCACTCTCCATTAAAACATAATCAGGTCCCCAATAGGGTAAAAAAACCACAAAAAAAACCACAAGTGCGCATTGATCTCTCTACCTATAGCGTTGGCCTACAGTGGGCCAGAGCAAGAGATTAAAAATTCATAAGCGTATTAAGATCTATAAGAGCATTATACATGTGTGCCGCTACTTGCCTCATACAGTAGGGAACTAATCATACGCATCTCTAACCCAGTACACACATACGCAAATACACACACAAAAATACACAGTCACAATAGTGTTCTGGGTGTACTCCAAGTGTCAGCACTATCATATGGGCATGTGTGTGTATGTGTGTGTGGCCTGGCGGTGTTCCCTCCTTGAGTGCCATACAATGTGCTGGCATAAATACCTGCTTGACACAGCAGATTGGCACTAATGGCTTTACACGCAGTGCCATCTGTAAGCTGGACCGTTGGCTCTTACATCTTCTCCAGTGCTTCCCAGCATTCCACTCAGACCTTCATCAGTCACAGCACAAAGCGAAAAGAGCCACATTAAATATTAGCTAAACATCAGGGAGGCTTGCGCACAAAGCCCGCAAGGTCCTGCCCATCTGCCTGCACCTGGATATTAAAACCTAAAGATCCAATGTGATTTGGGTCTTTTCAGTCCAACGCACCTCCCACTGAGCTGAAGCTCTGAACTTGAAGCGCTCACACACACAAACACGCACACCAGCTTCTTACAGCCTGCAGCAGTCACACGGGGATCATTACTATTCATTTGCTCAGCAAACTGGCCACACAGGCTTATAAATTAGCTCATCTACCGCAGCTGGGTACTGAGGACTGAGAGCGCAGCCATTACAGTGCAGGGCTCCGAGACACCTTCTGTCCAGTCGACGTGACCTCTTCCACGCTCGTCTGCTCACTCTTTAAAAAAAGGGACAGGGGAGATGTGTGTGTGTATACGTGTGTGTGTGTGTGTGCTGGGTAAGACATGCCCAGTCAGTGATCTAAATAAATTGCAGACCTGAGCAATAGGACTACGGCCTCGCATGTGTTGTGCTGAGGGCGAATGCGGTGATAAATCCTGTCAAAGCAAGTATAAATCAGTCTGAATGAAACAGCATTAGGAGGATCTTGCAGGCCTGAGACCAAGAGCGAGGATAGCTGACAGGACTGACCTACAGGGAAATGAGGGAGCACTCGGACTACTCTTGCTCTCTGCCTTCCAGGGGGGATCAATGGTGGAAGGAAAAAGTAAAGCTATTAATTCTCCTGGATATGTCAATTCCCATTGGCTGCTGTAGATTGGTTGTGATCATGACGAGCCCCCTGGGCTCACGGGATCGGGGGCTTTTGTTGCGCCTCGGTACTTCATAGATTCATTGAAGTTTTTACAGCTACCTGGAAGGTACCATATTGGAGGAAAGTAAATCAATTCCAATTGCGAGATTATAACAATGCACAAAAAAAACTTGGGGCGTGACCATGGGGCTAAAGTATGCTAATGATCTCTTGTATGAGATGTGTAACTGAAACGAGGACCTTGGGTTAAACAAGCCATGTAAGAGACTTGTAACAGTGTCTTAAATATCCATAAAACATTCATAAAACAGTTCACAGCCCTTGTAAATGATGAATGAAGTTTTTTCCTTACCCGGCCGATGAGCACAGGTTCCGGCCCGGCGTATTCTTCAATCACAAAGAACTGGTTCCAGATCCAGCTCCTCCTGCTGCGAGACCGTGACCCCTTCACCTCCATGCGATCGTGCTCCTCTTCTTCCACCTCTGACTCTGCTTCTTCAAATACGAGGCCCTTTGCGTTTTTTGGATCTGCGCCGTGCATCTCGGTGTCTTCCCCCACGCGGCTCCATTCGTGAGCAGGGTGGAGCCTCAGGACATGACTGCTGTTGACAAGTTTGTTGTCTTCATCTGCAGAGTACTGAGCTGTGCTGAGATCTGTTTGAGCAGTGTGAGCTGACTCTGTTAATGGGTCTCCACGGGAATCTGCTGCTCTGTTACCCGGTCTCACTCCCAGGGGTTGCATTGTCAGCACAGACGGAGGAGACTCATTTGTTTCAGAGGGAACGTACAGCGGGAGATGTTTTGTCGATGTGAATGGCCGTTCTGTTTGGCTGATCATTACTTCTTTCTCAGGGCTCAAACTGACCTCGCTGCGAGGTGTTGACAGGAAACGAGCAAAGTGTTTGCTCTTGCTATCGCCGCTATCTGAACCCTGTTTTCCCAAGTTGTCCTGCCCTTTACTTAAAGCTGGCTTGACTTCACTTAGCGGATTAATACGAGTGTCAGGGCCCCGGTCCCGATTAAGATCTGTAGTGGCGACTGGGCTCGCATAAGGAAATGCAGTCTGATTATCATATCCTGCATGAGACTGAGTGACAGCTATATCTTGTCTCGGCACTTTCTGAGGCTCTAGCTGTCCGTGATTAACGTCAATCAAATCTCGCTTCCTGCTCCGACTGCCCTTGCTCGGAAAGCTCAGGCTGGGAACGCTCTGCATTTGGGAATTGACAATCCTAACCAGGTTGTCTTTTGAGAGCAGCTTCAGCACCCCGTAACTGCCGGTGAGGTTCAGCTTTCGGCTCGAGTCTATGCTGAAACCTTTTCCTGGCACGCCCGTAGTATGGACGCTGAAATCAGGCCTGCTTTTGGACCTGGAGCCAGATTTAAACTTGGTTTTATTAGAGTGAAGATCTGGCTTATGATGAAGTGTAAATGTTTTCTCTGACCTCCCAGTCTTGGAAGAGTCAGCATTCTTAGTGTTGTTTTTAACTTTCTTCCCATCCTGGGTAAACTCCTTGGTAGTGGTCAATGTGCGCGGGGCCACAGAGTCAACCTCGCGCTTGGGCTTGAAAGTTTGTCTCTCCTTATTAGCTACAGAGGGGGCAGGATGATTCTGCAACATCTTGGAGTAAGAAAAAGATCCGGCGTCGCTCGTCTGCTCGCGGCTGATCAGGTTTCGAAGAGTCACCACGGGCATTGCATTCGAATCCACGTTTGCGTCCATAGAACGGCTCTCCCCCAGCTTCACCGCGTGCGATCCGCCCACTCCTCTCCTCCGTAAAATTTTACTGGCTGAGGCACCTCTTGCAAGCCCCTCCCACAGGCACAAGGACACCAAGAAGAGGAAATTTCTTGTAATCATCTTGTCTGGTGGTGAGATGTCCTAATTGGAGACAGGTTTGCTTTGAGGCAGGCCTTGTTTTCCGGTTGTCTTCATTCTCTCCTCTCTTTTCCCTCTCCTCATGCCCTTCCTCTCACTCTTTCATTATATGCCCTTCACACCGAGCTGGAGGGCAGGTGTCAGTCACTCCTCCTCTCCTTTTTGTTTTTTTTTTCCAGCTGCCTGATATCTCCCTCTATCTCACCAAGTTTCTCTCCGCTGCTTTTTTTTTCCTCCACTCCTCTCGTCAAGTGTCTCATTCGGTTTCCCGCCGAGGGTTGAACACCCTGAGAGAAGAGATAAAGATAATTAAGTTAAAACTTTAATCATTGCACTGTGTTAATTAAAAGTGGAGAGGCACAGACAGGTAGAAGAAGTCATTGACAGGCAGGACAGACCTTTTAACAGTGCAGCAATCACAATTTCACAAAGGCCTTTTTTAGGGCAAGAACGCAATTCAATTTATAGCTGCATAATCACTGAAATGTTTTTACATGAGACAGACAGGGATAAAGCTATCACCGTGGCATTGTATATGGAAAAGTGATAGAGTAACTCTTATTAGATATTGCTCTGAGCATTTATTAATGGGAACAACTGTCAAGGATTTCAGATTGCAGTGGAAAGAGACCAGCTTTGACATGAAGTTAGCCTCATGTTATATTAAAGTGTGATTAATTACCCCGATTGATACTGTCTTTTGATCAGTCAGTTAACATTTCAATTCAGACGCAAGCCGTAGACGTGGATGCACTTTGTTGCATCTCGGGCCCCGAGCGATCTAAAAGGTTGGTAAACATTTGAATCTCAGCATGTCTCTCAAACACTCAAGCCTCAAATGGAAATCCTACGCCAAATCAAAATGTCAGATATCAATCAGTGTGCTTGTTTAAAGATAAGAGCAGGAGCCCTTCAGTAGTGTTTCAGTAACATCAGCCTACGCATCTGACAAGTCAATAATGTGACTATTTCCCAGATTGCATTAACATAAAAACCTTTTTATCGCTACTACGCGTGCAGAGGCAGACAAGCATGTGTACAGTGTAATTCAACTCCAAATGCCAGTGATTTGATAAAACACTTTCAAGATGTCGGAGAAATCGCATGAGATAGAACAACGGTCAAAATCAAAGCAGCGGGGAGTGATATAACATTTTAGTTGCTGGTATGCCGCTCTGACACAGCAATTCAATCGTGTCAACGCAATGGGCATCTTTGATTTATAAATCCACTAGACTGTATATAAAAGATGGGCATCGCCACAGTGGTGTCACTTTAGCATTATTTTTGCTTTGTTTTTGTTTTTTTGTGTATTAGTTATTAGCCAATGCTAACAAGATTAGCAAGCTGGATCCATAGATCCATGTTTGATTCACACAAATATATACAAATTATTAAAACACTTCTAAATATTAGACTTTCTCCAACCAATAATTGGAGCTATCACTTTATAACTGGATCAATTATACATTAACAATAATAGACAAAAAGGATTAAACAGGTCCAACTCGGACATTAAAGACAGATCATGTGCACAGGTGTTTTTAAGGGCTCCCATTTAAAGTCTATGGGGAAACCCCACATGGACAGTCATTTCACAGCTTCTTGGTAAACACTACAAAACTGCATTTAAAGTTTACATATGCTGTGTAGCTTGTGTGTTGTGGATTAACCAGTGACAGCTTCCTCTTGCCCTGTGCAGTGTGGTGTGGTGTGTCTGCGTGTATGACACTTGCTCCGCTGTGGCACAGACAGACCCTGTCAGCACATTCACTGGGGCATGACTGAAGTTGGGATGTTCCTCCTGGAATACTTTTCACCCTTTTCCTCTCTCATCTTCTTCTCAGCTTCCTGTCTCTCAGCACTCTCTTTCTCTAAGTAAACCTTTTTGATGAACAGTAGAGAGCACCCTCCCCCCACCCACCCCCCCCCCCCCCTCTTTTCCCCCTCCCCCCCCCCCC
>VUQG01035175.1:4202-16610 GCA_015106755.1 Etia nguti
GTGACTATATTCACTAGTAAGTGTAGACCTATTCAAATAGAACTACACAAAGAGTTCTTAAATACCATGCTGCTCAGCATTAATGATGGTCTTTCCCTCCTTTTGTTCTTTTTGCTTGGAGTATTGACCAGAAGATTTCCACAGCTGCATTTATTCCTCATTTAGTTATTACAGAACCAAAATCTGTTGCTTCTTTGTTTTTATTTCAGACTCATCAAAATGATGACGAGTTTGAAAAAGAATCCATTATAAAACTTTTAGAATGGATTTTGTCAATGCCCTACTAATCTCATTATTATTATTATTAACCTTTCACTAACTTTGCAATGTTTTAAACTAAGAAGTCTTTTTGAGTCCATTTGAGAAGCCAAGTTCTTCTTTGACCTTTTAGGGTAGCTTGTCACTTATTTTTTTGTTGGTAGATTTTCTTTTTTGTATCCCCATTTACAGGGTTTTCCCACTTTCTGGTGCAGCTTTATACAAAAACACATCTAATGCAGCTGTTGCTTTTTTATATTAACAAACAAAAATACTTTTTTTCTCACATTCCACTGAGCTTGTATAGACAATATATAAAATATGGACATGGCTACCATGAACTGTTGGTGTTCAATTTTTAACCTTCATCATTTAAGTTTTGACCCTTTTGTTTCATTTCTTGGAGCCAGAAGTGACCATAATTGAACAACAGGTGGCTAAGTTACCAGCTAATGCTAGCTAGGTGGTTAGCAGCCACAATTACTGCCTAACCGCCTAATTACTGCTGATAAAACACTCAGGTTTTCACTCACCAAGGGTGAAGCACAAACATCTCAAATGTTATGTTCCACCAGCAGGGCTGATAATTTGTCAGATGAATAGATGCCAAAAGGCATCAACAACACTAGTCCAGAAGTCTAGTTCAGTGACTCTGGTTAATGGAGGTGTGGCCTGTTGCCAGCCACATCACAGCTGCCTATGGTAGTATGTCTCTTAGTCACACCCCAACTTGGCTAAATCCAAACAGTATACTAGGATATAAGCACTTTTTTTTTTTAATGCTGTAAAGCTGAACATTGTATGTAGGGGTTATGACTTGCTTTTGGAGGTAAGCTTGAGTTTTTGGTACTGCAGTACCTCTGTGAATGAGCAGTTGTTGAAGCAGTTATCACTGGGTTGGCTTCAGATTCTGTGTGCTGTACTGATAAAAAAGGATTACTGAAGCTGTGGAAATGAAAATGGCTTTGTTTTAAAAAACAAAACAAACAACAAAAAAAAGCTCCACATTTTGAAGATATGAGAATATTTCAGAAGAATCAGGAAGTGTAAGTAAGCAGAAGGTCGCAAAGTTTAAATGAAAAATCGTATTAGTATGATAGGGTATGATGACATGTCCCCACTGCCCAGCCATACAAATATGCTTTGAGCTTTACTCTCTTATTGTAGCTGCTGTAAAAGATGAACTTCAGTCTTATCAGAGGCTTGTCTTATCACTTGGTCCCTGGACATTAATCATAATAATCTTGGTATTCTGTTAAAGGTTTATTAATATACATGTCATGTCCTTTTCCTTTCAGTTGTAATTTTACCAAAATCTGCGTATTTATAGGGCGTCTGCAGTGTGCCACAATTATATTCAATCTATTGTTTAATTTTTTTAAAATTAATATGCAATACAGAAAATTTTGAAAGAAAAAATCAATCAATTTCCTTATTCTGACATAATGTAAAGTATGACATAATGAAATGGGAATTATAGAATTCATTGAGTAGTAGTAGTGGTGGTATTAAATACATATGAATCACTTAAAAATATTAAATGCATACAATAGTATATTAGGAAATTACATTTTAAACACCCCACCAACCCCAACCCTAATCTGCTGGATAAGAAGTTAAGGAAATAGATGGCATAAATGTAAATTCACTTCATGGCTGTTGTTGGCTTATTCTTTAGTTAATGGAATATGATTAAATACTGTATGTGGCATACTTGAGACTACATACTCCATTTAGCTTTTGTCACTCAATATAAGTGGCTGGACTGCCATGTTAGGAGAATCTACCTTGGTTACAGCAAACTTATAACCAAACAGGTCTCCAAATAATATGCAAAATGTTTGTAGGGTTTGTGTGTGTGGGTGTGCGTGCGTGCTAGTTATAAAGCTATGTATGCAAGCTAGTTTATGATTCATCTGAGCCACAGAATGACAGGTTGTTTTTGATAATTACACAAACAATGCACTGCTTTTCCTATCGTCTCTGAAGGCAGCATTCACATAGCATAGTGGCATAAAAACATATATTGTATATAAATACATATATTTATACTCCATCACTGTGATGGAATCAAACAAAGAAATCCTCTTTAGCCAGAAAATGGAAAAGACAACAGACCACCTTTGATTATTCTTAGAGCTCAATTTTTGCAACCGTTTATCTACTACCTCTTGATGCTATGTTTAGCAAGAGCATGAAATGGACTATTGCAGTGTGTTGGCTTATGCAAATGGAAAAATCAACAACCTAAAAATAATCCACTTGAAGGCTAGACTTCAAATGTGGAATAATATTATTGCAATACATGAGGAAGTCTTCTAATTTGAATGTAATGCAATATAAGTAGATCCAATTTTGTTTTGCTATACTAAGTAAAATTTATAGCGCCTACAAATGTCACGATCACTACACTGTTATTAATAGCATGTAAGAAAAATTAACAATATGGTGTTGTACAACTGTGACTTTTATGGTCAAAGGGTTTATAAAGAATGCTCACGTTATGGCCAAAGGATGTGTTTAAATGCAGAGAAGCTGTAAACCTCTCAGTAAAGGTAAACTAACAATAAGTTGCAGATTCAATGATTCAGTTGAATGGTTCAATTCTCAGGAAGTTTTGATCCTTTGTAAAGGTTGTGTGAATCAGCAGGGTTTGAAAAACCCAAAGGCATTTTGATCTTGTACATTTATTGAATGGAAGCAAACAAGGTTTTAAAACGACAGATTTTGAAGCAGTTCACATGGTTGTGAAATTTGAACGCTGAAACATCAGAATTGTGATTCTGATTAATGATGCCATATTTAGTTCATTTTTTAACTTATTTTAGAATTTTCAAGAAACAGAACTGTGGAAACTTACTTTCCAGAAATTAAAAATTCATGTAAAACATTTTTTTTTTTTTTTAAAAGGGGCGGGGGGTAATACCTGACATAACAGAAATTTGCATTTCGAGCATCATAAATGTAAAAAAAAAAATTGTTTTTTGTTTTTTTCCCCATTCAGTCGTAGATCCCATTGCTTAATTACCTAATAGCTTTTGAGAGCAATAGTCAAAATTTTAGGACTTTCAAGTGTGTGTATATATATATATATATATGTATATGTGTGTATATATATATATATATATATGTATATATGTATATGTATATATGTGTATACATACATACATACATACATACATACATATATGTCAATCAGTGAGTCCATTCAGAAGGGGCTCATGTTCCTGTAATATAAGAAGACAAAAGGAAACGTTAAAATACCTGATCAACAAAATGCATTTTGTACAAAAACAAAATGACTGTTCTCTAACTAACTGCTTCTGGCCTCCTTTAGATTAAACCCCAAATAATCAAATACTCAATCAATGCTTTTTCAGATCTCCAGTTACTAATTTTTCCTTATAGAAAATGTACTGTTTGATTTACCTTGTTTCCTAATGCTCCATCCACAGTAGCTTATATATTTAAAGTTTTTGGTTTCTGAGCTTGAGATGAAAGCAAGTTGATGATTTAGATTTTGGTGGCACGTAACAGCTTGTAATAATAAAAATGTTACTCTACCAAAATAATAATAGTGAGAACAATATGTCATAATACCAGGAATAACTCTTTACCAATATACTGTTTAACAATTTATATTATTTCATTCTATAAATGTTCAACATTTTTTTCCAAGTAAGACAAATGTGACAAATTTAATTTTGAAGTAAATTTCTGTGGGGTAAAATAATTTGAGTATGCCAAGTCAGAATTTTCCTCATTTTGGTTTTAAGCCAAATTGAAGCAAAATAAAATCAGACTTGCAGACTTATCTTGTTTGCTGAATATTCTTGTAATCCATGTATTTATTTATTTTTGTCTTTTCCTGGCACTGATAGCCTTCCATAGAAAACCGTTTTGGTTGTGGAGGTCTTGCAGCTGATCTGGTTCTTCTAGATGAGTAGAATAATTAGGTAAATGCTGAAGTTGTTTTGTTTTCCTCCTCTTTCCTGGCTACTAACACGGGTCTTTTGTATGCGATCACTTCCCCTCCTGATTATATTGTGGTGCTGAGTGTGTGTGTGTGTGTATGTATGTATATATGTATGTATATATATATATATACACAGAGAGAGAGAGAGAGAGAGAGAGAGAGAGATTATTATTGTCTGGTAAATTGAGTTATAGTGCAAAATTTATTTTGGATACAAATTGAGGTGGGGGGAGGGGGTATCTGTCAGTTATAAATCTATTGATATTAACAATAACCCTAGAGGTACATTTTCAAAATTGCAGTTTAAAGTTTGTACATCTTTTTGATAGTGTATACAAGTTTCTGTTCATATGATTAATTTGTGCTGTGATTAAGCTTTGACCATGTAAATAAAACCAGATGTTTTGATTACAATTTGGTTGTCTTTGTTTACAAGCGTTGCCAACTGTTTCTGCATGGCTGTGAAAGTTTCTGGTGACTTTTGTAAAAGATGACTTTTACACTGAATAAAAGTTTAATAATTCAAACACTTTGCCAATCCTCTCTGCTTCACTATTGGATAATACATCTTCAAACACAGGCAGACAGAATCAGAAAGGACCATAGCATGTTAGTGTGCCTCATAATGAAACTGTTATACTATTTTGCATCAGACTTAACCATGAAGAACTACACTTTCCAGAAACTTAATTTACCAGCACCATCATGGTTCATTTTATTAAATGAACCATGTCAGTTTGCTGAGGAAAGGGGAACTGAATTAGGTTCACAGTCCACCTTCCAGGTCTAAAAGTGAAGCTGATGTTCATCTCCTTTTATTACCTCTCAGCTATAAAAGGCTCATTGGGGTATTGTCACCCCTCCGGTTGGAAGTCTTTTAATAGTTTAAACAACTTTATCATCCTTCCAGACATTGTTGACAAGAAACATCTTTTATTGACAGTATGAAAGCAGTTTCCTAATCTGACTAGATTAGGAAACTGCTAATTAGTTGCTAAAACAGACCGTCAGGCTAACTAACACTAATCCTGCCTAAAGTCACCACATTTTAACCCCCCCCCACAGGAACACAGGATGCCAGCTATTTCGTGTCATTGGTACTCGTCTATTTTATTGTAAAGCAAATTACCATTAACAAAACAGAGTCAAGTCAAAGACAAGTTTGGAATCATTAAACAATGTACATTGAAGGACTAGATGGAATTTTGCTCAGGAATGAATTCGGACTACATGTGGCCCCACAGAGACCAAATCAGAGTACAGTGATGATGTAAAGGACATGAGGGGTAAGTTGTGCAAGACGAAGGATTTACACGAGTTCTTCTCCCTCCAGTCTACAGCTGACCACAGGAAATCTGAGCCAAGAGTTTCACTTTGTGCCCAAGCAGTGGTGAGATGGGAGCGCCGAACCCAGAGCAGCTCAGTAGAGCCAGCTGAAGGCACAACTAGTGTAGTTGACAAGCTCATCATCTTTAAACCACAAGGAAATTTCCTTGTTGGCACTCTCCACTGAGTCACTGCCATGGATGATGTTCCTTAAAAAGAGGACAGAGTCAAAAAGTGACTATCCACTTCATAAACGCCATTGTTTCACATCTGCCTTCATGCGAAGATAACTCACTTGCTGACGTCAATACAGAAGTCTCCTCTGATGGTTCCAGGCTTAGAGTCAGCAGGGTTGGTCTCTCCCAGCATCACCCTGCCTGTCTTCACCACACCCTTGCCTTCCCACACCTGAAGCAAACATGACAGATAATTAGGTTAAGCTCTGACCTTAAACTGTTGTCACCAACTTTAGCAGAGCAACCTTGCGCCTGCTCTGGTCACAGTCAACATTTCTGAAAAAAATAAATGATACATACACATCTCACATCTAAGGATCTGTCGAGTCTTACCATAGCAACCAGTGGACCAGAGCTCATATAGTTGATGAGGGTAGGAAAGAATGGTCTGTCCTTCAGGTCAACATAATGCTTCATCAGGAGGTCCTCAGAGGCCTGCAGCAAAGGAAAAAAAAAAAAAAAAAAAGGCAGTTTCGTAAGTGTTCACTTTCACATCCTAATTTGTGCGTCATCATTCGTACTTCATTTCACTCACTGTTTTGCTGTAATACTTGTAATTTCAGATCAAGCACTTTAATTGTAGTGTCCCAGTAACTGTGTTGTCACCATGCAGCTCTAGAAACTGCATTAGCAGCCATTCACTACTGTATATAATCAGTTGAAACCAACTGTATCAACATGTTTACCTACAGCTTTTTAGCCACAAGCAACAGACCAAGTCTGGGTGTAGAAACAATCACACCAATTTCTCAGAAATTGCACAGAAATTTGGGCCAGTACCATATCATCAGAACACGTTTCTCACACTAACACCACTATGTTTAAACAGAAATATTTAAATATTGCAGGTTTATAACTTAAGCAAACTTGATGTTCACATAAAGCAGCACCTTACCATATCGGGTTAAATGTTAAAGGATCAGTAGACCTCAACCGCTAATTGGCTGTGCTTCACTCAGGAACAGATGAGCAGGCTAATCAGGCTTACCCATTACTTGGCACACTTACAATATCTATCCATATGTTGCAGATGGTTAAAATGTTTTAAGGGCAAAAATGCTGACCATTATGAAAGAATCCAACCCTTACAGGGGAAAATGTGTCAGTCTATACTTACATGGAGCATCTTCATGCCCACCAACTTGAAGCCCTTCATCTCAAACCTCTTGATGACCTCACCAATGATGCCCCTCTGCACGCCATCAGGCTTAATGGCAATGAATGTGCGTTCCCTTAGCTCGGCCATGACTCTGAAAGAAAATAGACAAGAATTATGAAGACAAACAGGCAGCTTATGTGCTGCAGAAAGAACATGTGTGGTAAGTTACTCACAGCACTTTACTGTATTTGACACAGTCAGCAGAGGGGCTGACTATGAGAGGGCAAAATGTTGAGGGCATGGACCCCATTGTAAAGAAAATGCTAGTACAGCTTGCAACCTGGGTTAGTATGCATCCTGCTGTGATCATTTAAAGAGGACAGCAACTTGAACTAGCAGCCCCGCCCACACAGTGAGCACATTTATCTTCATCATGCTGTCAAGACTCTGAATGAGCCAGAATAAAAATGTGACAGCAACTCACTGCTTCACATTACATTTAATTCAACAGTTTCAAAACGTATCACTCAAAGAACAGTGGCTTTTTGAATGAAAAGCACTGAGCACTAAAATGAGAAACTCAAAACCAAAATGCCTAAGGTAGAAAAATTATAGTGTGACAAACTGTCAGACCACGGAATAATAATAATAATGATAATAATAATAGTAGTAGTAGATAACAACAAAAAACCCTAGCGCATTAAACTGATACAAAACCTTGCTTCCAAATAGCATGATTACAGCTCCTAATAAGGAATTAAAATGTAAAACATGTTTAATATGTTTTGGGGCTTTTTTAATTTGGGGATTTCTTTTTTTTTTTTTTAATAACTGGAGATAAATTACATGGGCAGAATTATTTTGGATATAACACAAAATTAAGATAATATTAGTTTTATTGACTGTTAACTGTTAAAACAATGTGTGACAGGTCAAAGACACACCATAATCCAGTCTTTAGTCTCATCTTCAAGCTTTAAGCCTCAACTCCAAAGCAAGGGCTAATCTCTGTCTCCCAGTGCCACCTCTTCATGTGAGCAGCATTACCCAATGAGATCCATTCATTTATTCTACAATTCAGGGTCAAGTTCACATTCCTATTTGCAGCAGGCTCATCCTTATTTCTGCAGGTAAAACTGACAATGAATGTTAGCTTAATATTTAATGTTGTCCGTTTCACACAACTAAACATACATGTTATATTAGCAAAACCAGATCCAAAAAATGCAATTTAAAAAAATAAATAAAAAACTGCCATCTGTTCCTGCACACCCTCTTTAATTACTCAAATGTATATAATTACTTTAAAAAGAATGTAATCTAAAAAAGTTGTATAAATGTAATTTCTGTGTTTTGCCATTCAAGATCATTTCTGGGCCATGTCTTGATCTTATAAATGTTAAATACTTAAGAATATCCTGTTCACTAGTCTATTTACTAATATAAGTAAAAATATTAGATGTAAGAACCCCCCCCCCCCACAAACATCAGAAATGACACGACCTTGTGTCTGACATTAACAGACCTAAACAACATGCAGTAATTTAATATCTATTTATGTTCTCATTTTGTTTTGTAACCCATTAATACTTTTTGTAAATTCCTGCCTTTAAGTTAAAATGAATACGAAGTATTTAACATTTATAAGACTGTAGTGAACAGGATATAGATAGAGGCGATATAGCGATAGCTCTCATTCATATATACACATATACATGTGTGTGTGTATATATATATATACGTATGTAGAGAGAGCGAGAGAGAGAGCGTAAGCTTTAAGTGAGTAAAATGTTACTGTGATATGATACAATTTCTGCTCTTGACCAAATCTCCCTTGAAAAACACATTTTCAATGTCAATGACACCCTTTACCCGGATTTATAAAAATCACTTTGCCAAAAACTCATTGCAGCAGCTACTTTGTGATAGGACGGCTCTTTCTGGCTCCAAATTACGTGACATTCTAAGTGAGATATACGATTAACCTATTTTTTGACAGACTGTAGGTCAGCAAGAGATTTATAACAGCTTAAATTACCGCAATCACTTTTCGGCAAATACCGGAAATCTATTTTGGCACAACACCGTTAGCTCCTACAGCCTACTGACAACTCCAACTCCAACTTTCTTCATTAAATTTTTAGCTCCACTTATTCCACTCCTTTATTTGACGAATCGAGGTGTTTGCCATAGTGAAGACAATGGTAAAACGACACGCGGAAGGCGCTCGATTGGCATGTCGACTCCGCCTCACAAGCAGGTTTAGGAGAAGCGAACTGCGCCCTGTTAACTACAAGTTGCCTACACGCCTAAGCATCCAGTTAATGTCAAAACAGCGAACTGAACACCTACCCCGCGCGCCTTTTTACGAGTAGGCCCGAGCCTTAACATACACATGGTTTCTTTTGTTCGTAGTACCGCGATGAATGAATTTACTCGAACCATTTCAGTTGAGTGAGCCTGAAAACGCCATGTTACCTTCCAGGATCGTACCGAAACTGCATGCTATACTAATTTGTAAAGTATAGCAATTTACAAATTACACCTTTGACTGTACTGAGCCACACATGCCGCCCCCCATCAATTTAACATCACTTTAATAAAAGCTCACTACAAACATTTTTTACCATCGGTACTGAGACAACAACCGACCGATGTTAACACTGATTTGTCATGTACCCATGCGCTAACAATACCTTAACACTTAGAATCCAGGTAGTTGAAAACCTGCACTTACAACGGCTGACGTCTGCAAAGACCCACATAGGTTGCGCAGCGGAATTTTACCCACGAAGGCGGAGACTTAGTACGACGGCGAGTCACTAGGACAAAAATGTCCCGCGTATGTCGTGTATAGCCACAACACTCCCCCTTGTGGTTCCTAGAGGTACCGCTTCAAAAACCCATATGAATGAAAATATCAAAAGTCAAGACAAAATAGTGAAAATCTGGCGTGCGCGTTTTTTTGCTAATATATTTTTTGCTAGTATATTTCAAAGCAAGCTTCATAATGATTAAAACTTCTAAAGCAGGGGCTGTGCAAGTATAGCATGAAGTCTCACACAAATTCCAACTTATTCACGCTAACAATGAATGTTATGTTCCATGCAACTTGCTGCAGAAAGTTGTCTAGACCCCCAGCCTAAGGTGTGTAGATTGTTCATCCTCTCTTGCAGGGCACCATGCAACTACAACATGATTATCCTTTTACTCATAGTAACAGCAAAAAAGAAAGTAAAACCATACCACACCCCAGACTTCACATTTTTAAATACATTCTTCCCGATATATATGTAAGGCACAGTATATAGGTAAGGCATAACATAAACTTTTGATTTTATTCAGGATACAAGTGATGGTTGACAGCAGTACAAAGCAACGTTTTACGCCAAAAGTTCACTACAACCTGTGTATTTTCATCTCCATGCCGATGTCATTCAGCCAGTCCTGATGCAAGTTTTTGCTGTGTCACTCTTTTGAGGATAATTATTTTATAGGGGTGGGACTCGATTTAAAAAATTAATCTAAAAATTAATCTGATTAATTTAGATTTGTAATTAATTAATCTCGATTTATCGCATGGAATCGCACAAGAAAATTTGCCCCAAAACGCAAATGTTTTTTTGTTTTTTTTATTTAATAGGGTTTTAGTGGGCGACAGAATCAAATAATAGACATGGACATGAATATTGTAAACTCAAGTTCTTTTAATTTCTGGGGGGGGGGGCATTTAAACTTCAAAACAGAGAAACAAAAGTAATATCTCTGGCCAAAATTGGACAGGCTTAAAAATAAAGTGCTATTTTAAGTACTATAAGTTTTCAAAATAGTATTGTCTTTAAATAGTAACAATAAAATTTCAACATGAAGTGCAGTTTTTCGTCTTAAAAAAATAAGGCAGAAACATAAACAGTTCACCAGCTTCACCTTTAAACTCTGAGTAACCTTAGCCAACATTATGTTTTACATTAGGCTAAAACAGTGTGATCATCGAACATTTTAGTGCAAAAAATAACAAACCCATTGGACTCACAATACCTCCATTCTTATTTACTGTCCGTCTCTTTCAGCCAGTTACTTAGACAAAGTAGCCTGTTCACATTTTCAGAGCTGAAGGCAGCTCTCTTTTTTGTTACTATGTGACCTGCAAGTGAGAACAGTCTCTCACATGGGACAGAAGTGGCAGGACTAATCTTGCAAGAAAGCGCGCTGCTAGGACTGATCGGAGGCAAATTTCACTTCTTTGAAGGCTCCCGATGGAAGCCTTGATAAAAGCATGGTTTTGTGCAAACTGTGCAAAAAGGAGTTTGCATACCACCGAAGCACTTCAACTTACAGTACAATCTAAATGCAAAACATGTTGCAGCAAGCACAGAAGCTGTGGGAGCTGTTAGCGATAGCACCCACAACTGTCTGTCCTGGCCCGCAAGTCCTTTTTGTGGGCCATGACAGACAATTGTGGGTGGGTCACTGCGCAACTCGACCACCAATGCAGCGGTAAGTCTGACTCGCTGATGGTGGATTCTGCTCTGTACAAATTCAGGGCCCTATTACACAGGTTTTCCTCATCTGAATCATAGTCTGTTGGTACACGAACTGAGACTGCTAGCTACAAGACACCTTTCTCGCCAAGACTAAAAAATACATTCATTTTGATAATAATTTGAAAATCTTCGGTCAAACAGCTGCAAAATATGTTTTCCCACAATGTTGATGCTGAATTCTATAGTATTCGTGCATAAATATGTTTCTGTTATGCTTCTTTAAATAATTACAGGTTTTGCAGCTGTTTGATCTAAGATTTTCAAGTTATTCACAAAATGAAAACTTATACTTTGTTTTGGGCGAGAACTTCATTCAAATGCATGTAACAGTAAGATTCGCATTGTGTGGGCGAAAGAAGGTGTTTTTCTACAACTTCATTAAGATAGCTGTAACTACTGAAAGAAGACACAGACAAACATATTTAGGGCTG
Organism: Etia nguti; assembly: GCA_015106755.1. NCBI lineage: Eukaryota > Metazoa > Chordata > Actinopteri > Cichliformes > Cichlidae > Etia > Etia nguti. The sequence continues at coordinate 16,073 of VUQG01035175.1, forward strand.
AATCTTATAGAATTAAACATCCCCATGTTGGGCAAACAGATTTTGCAGCTGGTTGATCTAAGATTTTCAAGTTATTCACAAAATGAAAAACTATACTCTGTTTTGGGTGAGAACTCCATTCAAATGCATGTAGTAGTAAGACACGCACTGTCTTGGAGAAATAAAGCGTTTTTGTACAACTTCATGAAGAGAGCTGTAACTATTGATAGAAGACTCAGACAAACATATTATAAAACCCGATTCTTTTGTTCTTCCAACTGAACAGAGGAGATGGACACAGTGTGGTCAAAGATATTATAGCCATTTTATTACCTTCCGGAAGGGAGATGTGCACCCTGCTAAGTCTCTGCAGATCTGAAAACATTACAACCCAAAGGCATATAATATAGTTCTGTTATACGTCACACCCAGTTTCGATCAAAACGGCTTCCTTATCTCTGGCCTTAGTTGATCTATTTTAATACTACATGTCTGCATCATAGTTCCTCATATCTAGTTTTTACGACCCAAAGGTCATTTCCTGTTGTTCTCTTTTAGG
>VUQG01035176.1:0-12460 GCA_015106755.1 Etia nguti
ATTAAGGAACTGACCTCCCAGCCCATTGTTCCTTCAGTGGGCTGGTTTCAGTCGTTATGCAAATGTACTGTTTATAAGATTGGGGAAACCTGCAGTCAGCTGAGACTGAAGAAGTCACTTGGATGAGTGACGAAACGTTTCTCCCACAAAACGCTACGTCCAGATGAACAGAATCAACTTTTGGAGATTTACTTTCCTGGATGATTGAGAATGCATCAAGATATCAGAGAGAATGTTATTAGAAAGAGTCATAAACTGGATCCAGCAAGAAAGTACAGTAGAAGGTAAGTACACAGCAGCAAAATCTGGTACAGCTGTTGAACTGTAACAGCACAAGGTAACCCAGTGGGAAATACAGATTCCCAGAACTCCAGGTAGAGATACCAAAATGGAGATATTTTGCCATAATCCACAGCACCACATTTGCCAAAAATCAAACGCACCATCTTAGCACAGCTTAAATTAACTTTGCAGTCATTGAGTCAACTATGAACTGTATTTTAAAGTATTCTAGAGTCAAATGTCAGGCCATCTGTCTGACAGCTAAAGCTTAGTCAGGACAATAATCCCAAGCACAGCAGCAAATCAACAGCAGAATGCTTGAAAAAGAAAAGAATCAAGCTGCTGCAATGGCCCAGTCAAAGTCCAGACCGCAGCCTGATTGAATGGTGTGGAAAAGCTGTGCATAAATAAATGCTTGCAGACCTCAATGAACTGAAGCAACTTTATAAGGAAGGGTGGGCCAAAATTCCTCCAGAACAATGCGAGGGACTGATAAATGAATCCATAAAATAGTTACTTCATGTTTTTTGCTGCTAAATGTGGCTCTACAAGCAACCGAATAACAGGGGTTACTTTGTTTTTCACATGACTGCACACATAACCAAACACAAGCATGGAAAAGTTATCTTACTGTGGTCGATGTAAAAGGTGCGTCCGTCTGTGTGAACTCTTTCTTCCCATCCAGGCTGAAAAAGAAGAAGAGAGGAAGAATAAGAAACTACTAGAAAGCACCAATAAACAGGCCGTGCTCAAATAGCAATTTAAATCCATCCATTAATTTTTCCTTTTCTTCAAATTTATGTTTAATTGAACTTCACTGACCATTAAATGGTCCAAACAATGACATCCCAGCACTGCAAGCAAGGTAAGCTCAATCAAACACCGACAAAGGAAATGAAAGGATTTTGTGCCCTATTTGAGTTCGGTCTGGCACATCAGCAAGGCAGGGATACAACCACAACATAAAGGTTAAATCACCACTATGAGTTCAAACCAGTATACCACGACTGACACGGTGACCACTCAGTACAGTGTCACAGGCCACACACACTCGTACGGCACCAGCAATCAAGCAAATAAAAACATTACGGTAGACTGAATGTAGAGGGGTGGGGAAAGGCACAGCTCAATCTGTTTAACAAGGTGTAACTACAAGACGTACGGTATATGTGTAAGTATGCTGCTGCTGCATGAGTGGATACCAGACTGAAAAAACTGAGAATACATGCAGCATACAGCCAATTCCTTCCTCTGATTTATATGTATTTATATATATATATAGCTCCTTGTGTTTCCTTTGAAACCTCCCTCCCTCTTTGTTTTACTCCCATTATGAACTCTAGTCTCACTCCTTCAATCAGTCCTACTCCAACAAATACCCAGGGAATCCGTCTAGTGTTAACCATTTCTCAGACATTGATACAGACTGAGAGATCCAAGGACAATGATGGGGAGCTCCAAATGTTAAACATTAACAGAAGGAGCGGCAGTGGTGCAAGGAGGCTGCACACAGAGAGAGGAAGTGGGGTAAAATACTAAAAAGGAGGTAGAGGTACAATCCACCCATGCTGGTCGTGAAAAAAGAAAAGATTGAAAGAAAGAGAGAGAGAGAGGAGGAGAAAAAAAAAAAGAAAACAGAAGGCTGTCTGCAGGCATTTGACCAGACTGGACTGGACCAGACAGGTAGGCAGGCAGAGGGAGGGAGGCACCAACCAACCTCCTCTGGTAGGTTCTGCCAAACAGACATGGCCAGGTGTAGAAGAAGAAGCATACATTAGATCCATCAGAATGAAGAGAAAAGAGAAAGGGGGAGAGAGAGGACACATACACACATGCACACACACCACACAAGCCTGTGAGTTGTACAAACCCATAAAGCTTTTTTATTATTACTGTCATTAGTAATATTATTATTATTATCATTACACCTAGCTACAGTAACATTTTGCCCGCTTCCAGGGAATTTGAAGGTTTCACCTCCTAATTAGGTTATTACAGTCCCCAGACCCTCTTGGCTAAGCTTCACACAAACGCCTTCTGCTCTTACAGGACTAAAAATGGAAATGTGTAATGGAGTCTGATCACATAAACACATGAAGTTTCATCTTTTACTATAAAAGTCACTTCTTTCATATTTTAATTTTACACATAAACAGACCAATCACAAGCTGATTACAACATGCACTATAACACAAAAAGCCAATTATTATCTTGGCTTGATTCTACTTTAGCTAAGACTACATGGTTTTACTACTCGTAAAGAGCAGATTTCTTACACATAAAAGACAGAATACATATTGCTAATGATGAGTGCACAAAGTTATGCAGTCTTTGGGATTGATGAGGTTGTTTTGAATCTCCATTTTAGCCCAAAGGTTATATATCTACTTAGTCTTATAGTAATTGTACTTACAGGAAGAGGACCAAGGTCACCAGGCTCCATTGAGTTCTTATTCCTCATATGGACCGGATATTTCAACCTGGGATCCTCCTGATTGTCAGCAGTAAAAGACAGAAAAGTAAACAATTATATTGCAAAAACCACAACAAACTCTAAATGTGTACCTTGTTCTCTATAAAGTTAAAAAAGCAGCGCTGTCAAAGTCCACATAAAATTTACCTTACCACCACCAGATGTCACTAAAAGATCCCGTAAGACCAACACTAACTACTGCCCCACATTTTCTAATCACTAGATTAAATTCAGTGTTTTTTCCTCATCCCTAAACAGCAAAGTGCTAGCTCACCCAGGTGGTGGTCCTGCTGTTGTGGTCGATGAAGAAAGGCCGTCCGTTTGGAGCTATTCTCATCTCCCATCCCGGGGGCAGGAAGCTCTGCTGGGTCTTGTGTTGCGACTTTGGGGAGCTGTAAGGGGACGGCTGGGGAGACTGAGGATTAGAAAGTGTGTCTTTCACAGCCCTCCGTACCTGAATGTTGTTGGCTCCCTGGGAAAAAAAAGTGACATGAATAAATAAAGATCATGTAATGCTATCTCCCACTTCATGATAAAATAAGGACACATGTCGAAACTTAAACGGACACTGAATGACAGCGAGATACAAAATTAGTGATTATTAACAAAGACAGAAACACATCTTCCAACAATTCCTTTTTTCTTTGTCTGCTCATAAAAAAAGAGAGAAAAAGATTAGAATTCATAGCACCATGAGATTTCCATCTAATACTTGCAACATTTGAAAGTATCATCACCACTTTTCTCTTTAAACTCTTATATCGGTTAACACCAGGTTAATTTCTGATTTCCATGTTCCATGCTGTTTACTCCCTCAACCTGTAAATGAAACTGTCACACACATCTGATTTATCACCCCTCCCAGATAACGGGTAAGATGACTTCTCTTGCTCTCTCGGTTACCTAGATACTGAAGAAGTACAAGAACAACTAACAAATGTTTACTTTAAATCCAGCAGAACTCATTAATCTAAATCTGGTAACAGAGCTCTCTGTCAAGGCTGAAAGGAAACCTAATTACAACATAATACCAGAAACTATTTATAAACAGGAAAGTGAACATCTCTGGTAAAAGCTCCTTATGTCATCCAGACTAAAAAGTGTCCCTGCATCAGATTTTTTATTTTTTTATTTTTTTTAAATAGCAGTACTCATCACTGATTGACTTTTTTTTTCTTCTTCAAACAAGACAGAAGAGTGCATTAATTAACCACAAACCTCCCACCTCCCCTGGAAGGTGTAATTACAACTTTCTGCTGTGACTATTTCGCTTCCTTTTACTTCCACAATACTCGCACACACTTTAATTAAACCTTGTTCAGGTCTGTTCCCTAGGTAGCATCTTCGTCACCCAGTGAAGCCATTAAAATGCTGCAGAAGCACCAGATGAGATCATGGATTTCTGCAAACGTGTTGATCAGAATTACATTTGCATTTGTAGTGCATAATTTAGGTTGAGGAGAAAATGTACGTGCAAATTAATGCGATGTAATTAAATTGACAGCCTCAAAGGTTATCTGCATGATGTAGCCTGCAGCTTAAAAAAAAAAAAAAACACATTAAAATGTGAAGCAGAAATTTCAATATTTTACCCGGGTGTTATACGGCTAATGCATTAAACACTTATGCTGTGTGAATATTAACACCCTCTGACCAATGAGTGAGAGAAAGCAGTCATGTAAAGCATAATGTTGGGAACAACATAATGGAGGCGGCAGGATGACTCTATGAATTGCTATTGGTCATTAACATTCAGGTTATTGAAAAGCAGAGATGAAAAAGGCTAATATTTAATCTGTCCACTAGATGAGTCAAACACCAGGAATGTACACGGATCGGCTACATATAATCTCCTTGGCAGAAAGACCGATGTCTATTAAGCTTTCTGTGTGCTTTGTTACTTTAGTTAGACCTTTGATGTTTTGTTAGCATAGAGTAGCTGCAGAGAGTGAATTAGCCTTGAACGCCGTCTTATTTGATTATAAAAACTAGTGCAAACACACAGTATATTGACACAGTCTTCCTTCAGTTCCTTATTTACAATTTGTCACGCCTTCCCAAATGAACACGATTGCCATTGCGTTACCAAAATAGTCTTTATTTAATAGTTTTTCCAATCCTTCACTCGTATGTTCCTAGTTTTGTTTTAACAAATGACATCATTTGGGACCTATTATCAATTTAAATAATTTAGCCATCTTAGATTTACCACATCAGGTTCACGCTATTATTTTTTAAACCATAGTGTGAATCGCAGTGCTTAAGGAAAGCTCAGATCATATTATTCATCTAGTCAGTGTTTAGCTGCAAGGTCCTTTAGTACACAGTCACGAGCTTAACGTTCATTAATGAGGAGAAAGAAAGAGAAGTAGAAAAAAGAAAACTGTCATTGATGGAGAGATGCCAACAAGACATGAGAAAATTTCATTAAGTTTGGGAATGAGGAGAAGACAAAAGCAGCAACCTGTAAAGAGGAAAGCTAACAGGGGGAAATGTTAATCTTAAGAAGGAAATGACAGACAGAAGTGTGAGAAAGTGAAGATCATGATTGAGTCATTTGGAGCACATGGAAAGAAAGGATGGGAGGGTAAAGATTCAGGAAGGGAGGACAGAAATAGGTGATCCTCAAGTACGTAGAGGAAAAGGAGATGGGAATGATGGCAGAGTGGGACAGTACAGGTGGCTAATTCTCACCTCCAAGGGGGTGGAAAGGGTGACAGTAGGGGAGCTGAGGCTACGAGGTCGTCGGACTTGGGGCTCATGGAGATGGTTGTTGGAGGCATTGGAAGAGGAGGAGGGGGTGGATGCAGGTGCCAGGGCTGAGGCTCCTCCTGATGCTGCTGCTGCTGCTGCTGAGGTGCTGGCCCCGTCTTCAGTCAGCTGTCAGTGAGAACAGCACTTTGGAGGTTAGGTGGGGAAGAAATCAAGCATGCTATGCTGTTTGAGAAAAAAAAAAAAAAAAAAGTCTGTCTCTTTGAGAAGCATGCTTTTCTGCACTGGAAAAGTCTGGATGCAGGCTTTTTTTTTTTCCTTGGGAAATAAGCCGCTAAAATCTCAAAGGCAGGGGTCATTTCAGGGCCATGAACAAAACAACAATAGGATTTTATGTCCAACTAGAAAACAATGACAAAGGTTTGAAATAGTGAGATTACCACATAACTTTCACCCCTAGATGAGGTGGGAGGTACAGCCCACATTTACAGTGGGGTATAACTTCATAGCAAACACAGAAGAATTATTTGATAGATTTGCCTCTCCTTCCGAGTACTTAAGAAAACAGATGAGAATCAGAGAATGAGGAGACTATGACATTTATAATACAGTAACAGAGTTACAGAGTTGACCATAAAAAGGCACAAATGCAAGGGTGGATTTCAAAGGAGAGCATCAAACATACACCCAGTCCCCTCTGTAGCCATCTCTCTGTGAGCACTGCTTACGTGGGGCTGCCTCGCTTGCAGACAGAAAGGCAGGGTGGAAAAATGGGGTGGAAATGGGAGGAGGGAGGGAAGAGTAGTGGTTGCGGTCCCATGCCAGGGTTTAGAAACACGTGACCAATACACAGTTGAACTTCATCCTTATGTTACACAAAATGCAAGACAAAAGAAGGAAGACTCACAGTAAAAGTTGGACAAAGTAGGAAACAAAACAACGCAGAACTTTGACATTTAAAAGCTCTCTCTCTTTTTCTTTCACTCTTGTACACAGAGAAGAGGAGAAACACAGGAGGGGGGAATAGAGGGGGGGAGAGATCCAACACACAGGCGAAGAATCATGGGGCCGGGTTACGGTCCAGCCAGCCCGACAGCTACACTTCAGACCTGCTGTACCTGCACAACTGGCCTAGTCCATGTAGTGGTGCGGTTGTTATGGTTGACGTAATAAGTTCTTCCCTTGGCGTCCTTCCTCTCCTCCCATCCAGGGGGCAGGCCAGGAGTGGTCAAGGTGTAAGCAGTCGACGAGGGAGACTGGCCAAGTGTAGAGAGAGAGCAAAGCAAATATGGCTAATCAGTACAGAATAACACATTTAGACAAGTGGAGGGACTCTAATATTTTATATTGAGGCTGCAGGGAAAGACGTGGATAGAAATAAATACATTCAATAAATTCAAGCTGAGAACCAGAGTTATACATACCATCTGATCATTATTATTATTATTATTATTATTATTATTATTATGTGGCAGTTTTTACAAGAAAAAACACAAACAAAAAAAAACAACACAAACTAGTACTAAAATAAACACCATATGTGGAAAAATGGTAGATTATTACAATCCAACTGAGTGAACTACTAACCATTTCCAGCATAAACATTACAGAGAGTGTCAACAACATAATGAGAGCATAATCTGGTGAAGTATTATACAGACAGAATGGCTGAACACTGGCAACATTTTACGATGCAGCGTCATGGCTGGTTATCGATGGCTGATCAGTGGCATTCGTTATTTACAGCTAGGCTGTCAGTTCTTGGTCAAAACACAACAAACACAGAAACAGACACATATAACAGACAACTTCTGCTCTAAACTTCTTCAACTTCTTCTAGACTGTGAAAAATGGGATTTAAATGAATATTACTTCCTTGCGTGGCTGCCAAGAAATAGCTACATGGCTTTAGTCTTGACTTAAAATGTGACTCTATTCATATATTGTGATATGATTTTTTGATCACACTGCCCTGCTCAGCATATGCTTGTACAGGACTTTATTGGAAAGAAACACTGGTGTAACAATGAGTAAATCTTCCTAATGAGTAAGCTCTCTAACTGAGTGCAGGACTTATTAGAAGTCATTCACAAAACTAGTCGGGTGACAGTCCCATCCTACATGGTGTCAGGGAACTAAGAGATGTGTGATGAAGGGTTACACTGTGCATAAACTGAGATATTACCATAGGCTCCTCACCACCTGAGACTGTTTGAGCTCTTGTTCTTCTGGACTGGGAACTCTGCTGGTGGTAGACAACAATGGAAGAGGGTCTTTAGTTCACAGTAGGTTATGTTTTAAGGGTGGAAGTTAAGAGCCAAGTGTGGGCACTAGTGAAGGCTGAGAGAGGAAAAACTGAGTGAACAAAGGGAAAAATCTATTCTCAGAGGAGGTGAGGAGTGGCAGAAAGACAAGAGAATCTTTGGTTATGGGCCTAAGAGCGCAGTGGCTGTGAAAAGCAAGGACAGAGGACACAGAGTGAAGCAAACGGCTGTTGTGATTGGATGGCAAGAGGGGGACAAAAAAGTTTCATCCCTGTGCAATCAGTAACCTTTGGAAAACAGATGTTTTCCCCCTCCATTCAATGTCCACCATCTTTAATTTCAACCAGAAACAGGTGCATTCTGAAAATGTTCAAGCAGATAAGTGATTTACAGTGCTCAAGGTAGAAAAAGGAACCAGCCTTAAGAAAACAATCAAATTCAGAAGGAAAAAAAAATGAAAGAAAATACATTTTCTTTCATTTACCTGTTTTGTTTCTCTGTTTTAAATGCAGACATGTAACTAGGTTTTGCTCTACTAACGTAGAAGTACATAAACGATATCAGTCCTCCAACAGCAGCCTTTCATAAAGCAATTTAATAGCTACTACTGCCAAAACAAATAGAAAACTAAAATATGGGAACAATTTTAAATCTCTACCGTCAAATTAAAGCTACTTCATATCCTCCTATTAAGTTAATGACATATTTTAAAGTATATTACAGTCAAATTGACAAAAGAAAAAAATAATTAAACAGAAGAGGGGTGGGGGGGGGATTTCCTGTGGTTGCTCACTACGCCCACAGGAAAACATTAAACCTTGTGTAGACATCAAACAAATGCTCCCCCCCCCCCTCTAATGCTTTCTAAACAGTCGTCCAGTTCTGAGAAACATATCACGGAAGGGAAAGAAAGACATGAGCACCTGTACTGTCACTTGTTCTTGACAATGCTAAAGCTCACTGCTGTGACTCAGCTATGTGACAAACATCTGACTCAGATCTTGTGACAGTTTGTTAAGCTGAATCCCAGCTGACGCCATGACTCAGGACTCCAGGGGAACCCTGGTGCACTTAATCTTACTTTTTTGTCTCAGAGTTTTTAAGTGGAATAATGATTCTGGTGGGACGTAACAAATCAAACACAGTGGAATGTGAATCACAAAGAGCAGTGATGAGAGAGGAAGAGGTGTGGTAATCCTAGAGAGACAAAAAGTAAAGTAAGAATAACTGGTACAGTTGAAGGAGGGAAGAAACAAAGGGTGAGGTGGGTAGTAGCATCTGCCTAGTATGAACAGGTGGAGGTTGAAATGCAAGAGGAGAAAGAAAGGTGATTTAGCATGTGGTAAACTAACAGCACAGACACATCCAAAAGGAGGAGGTAAATGAGACATTGGCAACCTGCTTAGATAACACAGAAAGAGAATTAAAGTAGAAAAGGCTGAAGAAAGGGTTTGTGGCTTTAGAAATATGTACCGCAAGAGGAGGAGCCTGGGCCTGATCACTGACGCCATCCGTCATACTTGAGGAACGGAGTCTGTTTGACAGCTGGCTCTGTTCAAAGGAAGCAAAGAGAGAATAAACGCTACTGCCAGTGCTGCCTGTTGTTTGGCTGCCTACATTTACACCATTAAGTCCAGGTTTTTGACAACGGAAAATTAACGGTTCTCCAGTCTCACCAAAGCAGAGCTGGGCCCTGGCACTTCGCCGTTTGTATCGGGAGTCAGCGACAGCCTCAGATTTAAGTCTTCTGAGAACTCCTGGGTGATGGGTGTTGGCGTGTGCTGTGGTGTCAAAATGGAGGAGGGACCAGGCAGAGACTGAGCCAAGCTGTCGTTATCCTCTTCTGTGATGAGCTCCCAAGACTACCGGCACAACAAAGAGACAAAATCTTGATATAACACAGATCTTTAGGAAATTTTAGCACTGTAGATGAGGCTTAAGTGTGCGTGAGTGGACTGTTCTTTTTTTCCCCTCACATTGTCCAAGTCCCTGGGCTCCAGGTGCTCATTCTCCAGGTCTTCACTGATGTGGCGCCTTGATCGGAAAACGCGGTGGGCTTCCTGATGGATTTGCCGCTGTTGATTGTCACTCTCAATCTCTGAAATCACGTCTCTGAGAGAGATTTGGCGAGAAAATGTGAATGGAAACCAAAAGTTAATAGTCATGAATTAATTCTCCTGTGCAGGATTTCATTCGTAACAACAGTCAAATACTGTTATATTTAGTTATTTCAACAATAATTTACAGTCTATCAGGTGTTCAGAATAATGATATAAAATATGTCCATCATGTTTTGTCAACCGTGCATACTTTGTTGAAGGATTACTTTGACGTTTTGAGCAATATGCTTTTTCATTTTACTGCTAAGAGCTCAGAAGATTAAAAGCATCTCTCCTATCCGTCTCCTAAATATAAAGGTAAGTCAGACGTATAGCCAAGGATAAACACATTAGATTATTGACATTCGGTCCGTTCCTCTGTCTCCAGATTTGTGCAAAGCTAAGCTAAGCTAACGTGCACCTTATATCGAGCATTTTATTTTTACCCTGTGTGCAATTATTTAATTTAATATTTAACAGAAAAAGTGATAAAGCTCAAAGATGCAGCTTTTAAAAAATATTTTAATTAATGTTTTCTTTTTAATGTATCTATATAATTAATAATAATAATTTCCCAATTGAGTGGAAACATTGGAATATGACATTATTGTGTGTATAAATTTGTGTATATTTTAAAAAGTCAAATTATCAGTTTTTAAAGGAGTGTAAAGTCTACAAATTATAATAACTGTGGTCGACTCCACAGTTATTCTAATGTCTTTGAAAAAAAAAAACCAAAACATCTTAAATAATATTTTTGAAGAGTATTTCCACATTAAGCTTGCAGTACATGGGCAAAAATCCTAAACAGATATTAACACAGTGATTTCTTCATGCATAAAAACCAATAGTGACACGTTAAAGGTTTGCGTCTGTGTTAGTGCGAGATCAGGCGTACATGTTGGAGGGCCGTTTCCACTGTGTAGTGCGGTTGTTGTGGTTTACGTAGTAAGTGCGTCCCAGGTTGTCCACTTTTTCCTCCCAGCCTTGAGGCAAAGGAGGCAGCAGCTGCTGGGGTCGCTGGGAGCCTGAGTCAGCAGACTCGTCCCAACCCTGAAAGACAGTATGGTTGAAGGGTAGTATGTTAGGTTTAAGCCAAAGATCGGCAAGAAGTACATTAAAGATTTAGCTGGTTATATTTTTTCCTGCCGTTTTTTTTCTTTTCCTTTTCATGTTTCACTTCACTTAATGCCCGTGTTTCATAGCTGCCAGCAGGCAGGCGTATCTATGCCTACAATCCAAGACGGACCTGATGTTTAGGCAACAATCTCACTCGTAGTGTTGGCAAATTTACGCTCAATTTAATACGTAGGCAGAAAAAAGAGCCACTACAAAAACAAAGCATGTAATGAGGTTGTAATACAATGAAAAAAGAAAACGAAAAAAGAAATACAGACAATGGGGGAAAAAAGGAAATTTTTAGCAGTATGAACATGAGGCGTGCCATTTAAGCTTTCACGCTTTGGCTGCTAAATGTCACCTTATCTGTGAAGCCTTTCGCTCTCTAGCTCTCTTCCACACATCCAAGAACACACATTAAAGTAGGAAAAGCTCAATTTTCTCCAAATAACAGGCCATATTGTAAATGTTTTTTCCAGACCCTGACCTGGAAAAGACTTTTACCAGATGCTGGAAGTGAGAAGGTTCCCAAATTCTCAGAGAAATAATGACAGAAAAAAAGAAAGATGCTCTCACATTACTTTTGGTTCACAGTGGGACATTTACTTTCAAGCTTAGAAGTATGTTGCCTTCATGTGGCAGAAAGGAATAACAGTAGAATCTGGTTTGGTTTTATTGTGGAAAAAACAGTTCAAAGAATGTCTTAGGTAATGCAAAGTCAGCAGTTTATACTAACTCAACAACAACAGAGGATTAGGCCTTACCTCAGCCTCCTCCCTCACGTCTCCCCCCTCCTCCTCATGCCCTCCTTGTTTGGGCAGATAGGCCATCTTCAGTCGCAGGTAACCCTTCACCCTGGACTTGTGACTGAAAGGAAAACATCTGCTTTAAATACTTCCTGCTCATTAGTCCTAGTTGGCATTTCATGTTCAGTATTTAGCTGACAGTCGCATGAAGTTATTGCTGTCTAGACTCCAATATGGCCAGAGTCTAGACAGTGTTGTGAACCAAGATCTAACTTTAATAATGTGTCACTGTCTACTCCACTTGCTAACAGGGGGCAAACTAGACAGACCCACACACACACAAAAAAGCAGCTACGATTTGCCATCTATTTTTTCTCATTTTACATCAAACACAGCAAAAACTGACCTTCTTGGCCGCAACAGGAAGTCTTTAAACGTGTAGGGCCGCTCCATAGCAGGATCCTCTGTCTGCAAATAGAGGAGGTTTTTGCTGACAGGATTTAAGTGAACACACAAGCAAATACACATGTTGCGATATCAGAACATCACAGTCGCCAGCTTTCAACAGAGGGTCCAACCCTCTGCACAGCCATCCCAGGATCATTATGCAATCCTGAGCTTCTCCTGTTACATATCGAGCAGCCTTTTGTAATTCACAGCAATCTCACACCGCTCTCTGACAGGGCCAAACCAGTCCACGCTGGCTGCTCACCGCATACTGCCCTGTGAGATACCGCTGAGGCCAGAAGTCAGTTTTCATATTAT
>VUQG01035176.1:17141-34967 GCA_015106755.1 Etia nguti
GAAAAAAAAGAAGAAAAAAGGGAAAAAAAAAAAAAAAAAAAAAAAAAAAGGAAGCTAGCCCCAAAAAAGTTTGAAAACAGAACACAAGTAGGTCACTGAAACAATTGCTTTTCACATGCTTCTAATTTACCCTGGCAAGTTTGGGTGAAAATATATCAGTTTCAGAGATTTGGGCCGAAATATCACCGTAACATCTGTGGATTACAAATGATTTTGTCGTTCTCAGAGCACCAAAAATAATAAAGTGAAATAAAATTTTAAAAAACCCTAAATGATGCCTGTAGCAACAACTCTTTCCAGAAACCGACCCCATAATTAAATCCAATAAGCAAAAACACCCAGACAGCAGCTTTCATAGCCAATGTTTATAGGATATTTTGCTCCTCATTTCAATTCACATGTAATGAACAAGTAAAGACCTAATCTATTAAGATTCCTAAACACACTCCAATCCTTCAAAACTATAGGAAAGCAGCTAAAGTGCTAAGAACTGGGAATGCTATGAAGCTACAGGAAGATGTGGTGACAGGGTGTTTATGACAAAGGGCAATCTGGAGCAAGTCCAGGCTGGCACTGAGGTGTGAAAAGGCTGTCTCACCTTCTCAACAGTCTCCCTGCTGACACAACTGAATTACAATGCCATGCAATTCAGAGAAGTCCACGCTGTCAGAGAAAAGCCCTTCACAACACAAGTGATTCGAATGCCTCTCACATGCTATCGGACCAAAATAAAAAGTGTGCCCTCACCCCACTCGTCCACAATCTTGCCTCAGGTAAATATAACCAGCCTACTGGCCTCCAGGAGCTCTCAGTGAATGGAAACCGAGGGGTACCAATGCAGGGCTGTAACGAGGGCATGGCACGGAGGCATAGCTGTTTGCAGCTAGTCCATCTGGTGTGCGCACGCACAAACACACACACGTCATCCCAAGCCCAGTTTAAAAAGGGGCAATCCAACTCCAGGCAATCAGTTGGGGAAGACCCGTCATTATGGTCTAATTGGGGACTTCCTTGTTGCTTGAGAAACGGGATGCCATGGAGTCTCACATCACTACCATGAGGGGCGAAGGAAAAGGTTCATTTTGCCCACTAGATATAAAAGAAAAAAAGTCATTCCTCCATCAGGGATGAGACCTTGAACAAATTGAGCCAAATGCATCTCGTTTTTGATCACCTGAATAATGTGAAATCACTGGCAAGACTGTGCATCACAGTATCTGCCTGGATGCAGACTAAGCTCAGTCAAACTGAGTGGGAAGAGGTATTATTTGGCCGACTGGTCACAACTTCTACACATACAAGCAAGCAGAAACCGCTGAGGCGCAATAAACTCAAGGTGATGATTAAATGCAAAAAACTGCAGTTCCTGGAGTGGCCACTTGAGGCTAGCTCCAAAAGAAAAAAAAGCATGTTTATAGACTGTTACAAATAACCAATCTGGTTTGTGGCAGGGGAGTGGGGGGGTTGACTCAGAGATGAATGAAATCAGTGGTTTGGTCAGATGAACTAAAACATGATATGAGCAAACAGTTTCCTGTTTAGGCGGTCCTTCCTGGAGTTAAACATCTCATGATAAACCAACATCCTGCTTGCTAAATGGTGTAAACCTCACACAGTCAATGACGGCCCCATCATTTAATTCCAAAATCTACTACATTTTATTTTAAGCTAAAAGTTGAGTTTACAGCTCTATTGTGCCATTTAGAAAAAAAATAGCTCAAAAGAAACATCTAAAAAGTTCTACATCGAACGTATTTCAAAGTTTAATAAGTAAAGAGCAAATTGGGTAACTCGATATACTGATTATAGCATTCTAGCACCTGAGTTGGAGCTATTCATAAGACAGGAGAGCAACACCAAAAGATTTCAGGCTTTGAGGAAACCGACGCTGCTCGTGAAACTTTTTGATCATTGTTTGGGCTGCACTGACATGTTAGTTCTTAATTGCCTGCAGAGCAGCTGCAATGATTCAGATCCATACCAGCCAAGAACTGGAGAAGACATGCCGCTCGCCTGCTCTCAAAACCAACAAACACGCTCGAGGTAAACTAAAAATAGACACAGCCAACTCTTAAAGAGCACTGACTGCACTTAAGGGTATTATCAAAAACCCCAGTGTCACATTTCTGTGAAACGGAAGGCAACAAGTGCATGGGAACAAATTATCCATTCATCCATATCTTGCACAACTAAACTGGCTGACGTGTGTGAGATTTTAAGTCGTTCTGGTTATGAAGCGAAAGAAAAGCAGCATGTGTGATTTAGATCAGCAAGTGTGTCTGTGATTTTTAGGTCCAGGAAAGTCACCACCCTGTATCAGCACCACAGATCTCTCTCAGTCTAGCCTATATTCTTAGAGTTCAATAGTACTTCAGCAACCACTGGAAATTAGATGTGTTAGACTGGCTTTTTCATTTTTTTTTTTATATCCATGACACTGCTGGATCTCACCCTTTTGGCTACAAGACGAACAAGCCAAGTCATATTAAACTAAATGTCACATGCCACACACTATTTTTGGATTTGTTTACTATTCATTCTCATATCAGTTTCTCTAGGAACATTAGAACAAGTCTATAAATGTTACATAAAACTTTTGTAATTCAACAATTTTTCACCAAACATTTCAGAGGCAGAGTATGCTTCTACTAAAATTTTCCAAACCCTTTACCTTGGAATTACTTGTCGTTGATTTATTGCCAAAGCTCACATCCTGATTTCCACCTCCACCCGGGGTAAAATATATCTTGAAATGTGGCTGCCTTCTGGGATTTTCCCCACTAAAGTTTAAAGTACAACCATCAGGTCTGTTTCTTGCTTCTGCCTCCACATCTGTTTCATTCTCGTCTATAGTCTGACTGTCTGCACCACTTTTCTGATTATTATTTTCCACCAGCAGCCTCTGATGAGACGAGCTTCTATGTAATCGAATTCTAGGGTGGCGCACCCTATGGCAACCTCTTGAGATGTTGGGTCCAGCATCTGTGCATTGTTCTTGTGATGGATCACCCGGTTGTCTGCCCTGCTTGTGATCCTGGCTCTGATTTTGCTGGACCTGAAACACTAGCCTCTGCTTTGTGCCATTAACACCAGAGGACTGGTCCAGTCTTTGCTGCTGGACAGACCAGCCAGTACCTCCATAGGGAAGGATTCTGAAATGCTGGACATCAGAGCCGTCAGGAGAATTCCTCTGGATGTAGATGGCACCAACACTGATACCAGGCTGGCGTCTGTTATACGTACAATGACCGCTGGAACCAATATTAAAGACCCTGCGCTTGGAGAGGTTTGGCTCCGCCAGAGAAGATTGCACATTTAAAGATTCAGGGCTGTAGTATGGAGGAGGGGACTGCTGCGGAAAGTCTGCTTGACTCTGTGGTTCGGTATAGGCAGGCGCAGGTCCTGGAGGAGTATAACAGGGTGGCGGGACATCATCAGCATGACCACTGGAATCTCCATTACTGGACCCGTTGGAGCGCTGAAGGGAGATGTGCATGGATGAGCTCCTAGTAGGACGTGGCTCAGTGTAGGCGGCAAGCTGGGGTATGAACATGGAGGAGCTGCGTTTAAGCGAAGGCTCAGAGTGGAAAGCAAAAGCCGCTGACGGGACGTGCTGCATAGCCGAGTCCTGGGAAGGCCTCGATGCTGAACGTGGCTGCGCGAGGTGTGCCGTGACCACATCGTCGTCTCGCTGCTGCACCTCAAAGTCTCCTTCCAGTATGTCCGGGGCTGTGTTACTGCGTCCTGAGCCAAAGTACAAACGCAGACGCTGTGCCATATTCACCTCTCGTCCAAATCTCCCGTTGCCTTTCACTTTCTTACTGAGTGGCTGCTGGTTCTCTCCTCTGGCTCTTGCCTCAGTATCCTAACTGTTGCCCACTTCTCCTTTGGCTAGACAACTGATCCTCTTTTCTTCCATTCCCCCCTCCCCACTCCCCTCTCCCAGCCTCTTCAAGTCTCTTCCGCAACTTTCCAACCCACACCAAGCTGAACTGAGAAAAGAAGTACTCTCACCACAAAAGCAAAACAGCCACTGCAAAACAGCTGACAACTTTACACAACGCACTCAAAGGAGAGGGAGAGTGAGGGCTGAGGGGAGGTGGGTGGGGGGTGTAGAAAAAAAAAAAGAAAAGAAAAAAAAAGAAAAAAGGAGGAGGATCCCTGTATACCAGTCTCTTAGCACTACCAAGCACTAGCGACAGACGGCAGAAATAGCCTGAGCCAAGTGACAGCCAGCATTCCCGGCATGATTGGATAAGAGTGGCCGGCACTCCTGGTTTCCGAGGTGACAGTGGGTTGCCTGGCAGTCACGTGACTACAAATGGCCCTGCCATCTCCTGTTACGACCCCATACTGCCCTCAAGTACCAAATGAACACCCCTCACCGACCACACCTACATCCTGCTTGCTTACTCCTATCCATCCTCCCCTCTATTAACGTGAACTTTTTCTAACCCCGCCAATTCCCCTGCCTCCACATCTCATTAATCTCCTTTCATCTGGCTTCATGAGTTTTTAAACTATTTACTTCATAATTTAAACATCATCTGGAATTTGATTTCATTTGCTAAAATTGATATCTCAGTAAGAGTAGCTCAGTTTCCCCGGAGTAGCACTCAATATCAAAACACTACTCACCAAGAGTACACCTATTAAATTAAATCATAACTCATTCCTTTTTCAATATTGAGGATCATATTATTTAACAAAAGAAGTTCCCAACGTATTCATCTTAAATAAGAGTTGTTTCGTTTCTTGACTGTGGATTTCTTTGAATTTAAAAATAACTGTAAAAGAAACTTAAGTAGAGTGACAATTGGCTGAACCACTGCATGCTTACCTATAGAAACTTTCTTATGAATTCTTTTAGATAGTGTTTAGTCAACAATATCTCTCTTTTTCACTCATTGTGGATCAAACTGAAGTAAATGGTGAGCAGCTTTGGATTTTTAGGGAGGGGTGAAAGTTTAGCAATGTGATCAAAATGGGAAAGATGGATAAAATTAGAGCATTATTACAAAAATGAGTGCAGCAATGTTGGCAATGCCAGTCAGCTGTTTATTTGCTCCCACTCAACTCCTTCGGCATTGAACGATTCCAATCATTCAGTGCTGCCTGCAATCAGCCTGTTCTGGAAAAGACATGCTGTGAACTAAGGGGCAAAAAGAAATGGAAGGAACAAGGAAAGCATCATTAACTTCTAGATTCTAGATTCACAGCAAGGTTACTTGTTAATTGATCACCAATTACTACTTGGTGCCAGTCATGTCAAAAATTCAACACCAAGTCTGGAGAATATAATTTATCCTGTAACGTCTTGCAGCTTGGAAACAGGAAAAAGAAGCATAAGGAAGTTGGTGCTAAAAATGGATCAAGAAAAAAAAAAAGTGAGATTCAGAGTGAAGAGGAGAGTATCTGACTGATCGCAGCTTTGATAAAGCAAACAGCACGGTCCACTTGAAACAGAATAAACAAGCAATGTCTGCCATACACAGCCAAACATTTGACGCTGCTTTTATAGGTCATTCCTTTTGCATCCAAAAGCAGCCCAAGACAACTTGGCTGTGATCCTAGCCTGTAATGCTGAATGAAATCACGCACAAATTCTAATGCCTAACTCCAAGGTACAACACAAAAAAAGATGCTTTATATGCAACATACTGTACATTAATGTAAAAAACACTCCGACAATTTGATTCACCACAGCATCAGCATGTGAAAAAGTGGGAGTTGGACTACTTTGCCCTGAAGCCAGAGTTAGTGGGGGAGTCGTCCGCCTCCCTGCACAGAACTGACAAAGCCCCTATCACAATTTGCCATTTCAGAGCTACACGGTTGAAAAGTAACTGTAACTGCCTTGTTTTAACCACTTGGACTGGTTCGACCTATGGCTTAGACCACAGGGCGTCACCTTATCTTTTTCAAAAAACAAGTTGCAACCAGCAGCCTGTAGTATTTCAAACGAGCAGAAAAAAATAAATATCAAAGCTCTGCATTGTGGACAAGAGGGCATCAAGAAGCAATTCTGACTGGACAAAGAAGCCAAAAGAAAGACACTCTAATACAGAAGACTCACGGCTTGGCAGCCAGTTACACTTAGTGATGACACACTGCCTGCAGTGTTAGGCACAGTCAATAAATGTGTGTGTGTGTGTGTGTGTGAGAGAAATGTTATGGGGAATGTTCTGTATAAAAGAAACAAAATGCCAATGTGTGGTCCAATGGCAGCGAGCCCAGCTTGCCAAATGACATAACATGCCTGCTTAAACTGCACTGTGCTGTAGGTCTATTCAGCCTCTTCTTCAAATACAACCATCGGTGTCATACATAGTTCTCTTATATTTGTACTATGCTCTAGCACAATAGTACAAAACGAATACAATTTTTCATCTTATAGGACAATTAAACCGTTAATTAATAAATACAAAAGTACAAGAAGTCCCTTCAAAGAAATGCTGACCAGTGGTGGGGGAGCTGCCTTGGCACGCACCAAGAGAAAGACAAAAAGCACCTCCTCGGACATATAAGGAGAGGACCGTGCTTGAGGCTGCCTGTGCTGTGCTCTCGTGTCATCCTCTCATAAAGAGAGCGCTCACTGTACTGAAGGAAAACTAGAACTGCCCTTTTTAGAAGGGACCGAGTGCAAATGAGCAAGTTGGAAATGCGTTACATGCTTAGATCAATGAAATATACATGTCTTTATATGGTTCACCTAGTAATAAAACTAGAGAACGTGTTGTTACAAAAAGACACTCCCCAAACAAATCCCAAATGTTTCAACCTCCCACGATGGTCCTCAGCAACAGCCCTGAATCTGAGAGGCCCCGACAGAATGTGGCTTATCCAGGCAAGATCACCAAAACTATGTTGGGCTGCATCCGCTGTTTGTTTTATACAACATCAAACCCAGGACCCAGAGTTACTGAGAAGACATAGAAAACAAATAACACTGCTAGCAGAGCCTTTTGCTTATTCTACAGAACAATGACTCCAGGGTGTCAGCAACCACTTCTCTTATGCACGCCTTCTCTGAAGATACTCCAACCAAGGTGAAGTTTAGAGCCAAGAGTGAATTAGGAAATTGATTACAAGACCTATTTGTGATGGTTTTACTCACTGCAAGACTTGACATTGTGCAGACATTTAATCTAGTTGTCAAGGCAACTGAGGTCCTAAAAGGGGTTTTAATTTCACAAGTCAAGGAAACCAGTGTTCTCGTCTGTGGGGGAAATCTGAGAAATTTGACATAAGAGGAATGTAGGAGCTGTTAGTGGATTACAGTCTGAAAGCAGAGTACCGAAACTAGCAGCCAAACAAGCTGTATGCTGTTTATAATCTGCAAAGCCTAAAGCTAAAATCATATCATGTTAAACCCGGAAAATGGTTCACATCTCGAAAACTGTTAACGCATGAGGGAGGGCAGACGAAGTCAATAAAACTCATTCCAAGTTATTGAAAATCTCTGCGGTAAAATGAAAGCAGAATTGTTTGAGACAAATTTAGCAACATCAGTTTTACAGTCATCACATTATGTTTTATTGGCGTAACTGAGACTAGAGAACAAAATAAAGTGCTACTGGAAAGCAAATTATCACCATAGGACATTAAATGAAAGACAATATATTGTGCAAATATTTCCAAGGAGAACAGATTGCACGTAGCAGATTAAACGACAGGAGACAACTAAATAAATCTACAAAAGTGGGAATCTTACCAGTCTGTTTTCATCAAACACCTCAAAGAGTAGCCTGTGATTCTGCGGACACACCTGTGGGAGCAACAAAATGACAAGGAAGATGTTAGAGAAGTTGCCCACTGTTTATGCCAAGGTGGATGTGCATTTGCGGGTAACTAGCTGCTTGCTTTTGTTTTGTAATAATTCAAGACTGTGCAGGTAGAAGGTAGTCAGCTGTCTAATTATCGAAATACAAGCCTGAGCTGCACTGCACACTTTACTATAATACACAAAATCTGTTTCCTCACAAACAACTCCTACACTATCAGAAGTTGACCAATCAAAGTTGACACAAAGGTGCATCTTATACTCTTAAAAGGCTGTTATCCATATTACACATTATGACATCATTAGGGATAGCTCAGTAGGTAAAGTGTTGGCCCCGTGATCGGAAGGTCAGGGGTTCGATTCCCCTGAACGGCTACCCTGAGGTACCCCTGAGCAAGGTACCGTCCCTACACGCTGCTCCCCGGGCGCCCAATGGCAGCCCACTGCTTCACTGAGTGAATGGGTTAAATGCAGAGAGGAATTTCCCCACGGGGATCAATAAAGTATACATTATTATTATTATTATTATTATGCGACTGAACTACCTAACAATGGGAAATGACCAATTCGTATCATTTATTCACCCATGACGTCTTATAAAGTATTCTATTGTATTCTATTTCACAACAATAAAGTTATCCATTTATCTTCACAAAACTTGAGTTATAGATGCCTAGCAACCACCTAACAATGAACTAAACACCCTCAGTCTAGAGTTATCATATATATGTCACTATGTTTATAATGTCCTTAGTGGGCTGTTTGATTACAGGGGTGGAAGACGTGGGTCTCATCGCCATGTTAAACTGCAACCAAAGATTCACAGCTATAAAATTCTCCAAAGTAGTGCAATAACAGACTGTCAAAGCAAAAATAAATAAAAAATAATAATCATCATTCATGAAAGCATTTTAAAATCTGAACTCACTCTGAAGTAGAATTCTTCGTTCCATTTTGGGTTGAGGGTCTGAAACACAGTGTACAGAAGCCAAAGTGAATAACTGCATTAAGACACAATAAACAGCATCGTTAGTTTACACAGAAAACAGAACAGATGTATGAAAAGCATCCCACTCAGAGTGAGAGAAGAGGGGCCAAATGCAAAATTAGGCTCTATCTGGCATGCCAATGATCCTCTCTTATATTGTTAGAGGAGGTTTGTAGCAAACTTGTTCCTGTGATAAGAATAAGCCTTCAGATTAACAGGCGTGAGGATTTTCACCCACTTTCTGGATGCATCAGCTCAGCAGTTCCCCCCACCCACCCCTCCCCACTCTCCTTCTGCCTCACACATTTGATGTTTTTATTAGACTGGGAACTAAGTGACAGTTCTCATTAAAATTCCTTTGGTGACTCAAATGACTTAAACACTCAAATGTCAATGAAACCTGAATTTCACAAGTTACACTGAATAATAAACATTAAATGTTTTACAGCAGTGATAAAATAACATCTGTATTAAAACTACTGCGATACCACAATTACAAATTAACTCGCTGTACTTGGACGAACAATATTAATGAAATCCACGGCTCACGAGGCAAAAACAAAAATAAAAATATCCAGAACAGCCTAACTTCAGCTGTTCTGTGCTCAGGGCATCGTCTAGATACTGATGTTTGCCTCAGATTGGCTTTTTATTTCTTTGTCATATTCCATTTTTTTCATGTCATCTTGCCACAAGCCAAACTCTTAGCTTCAACAACAAAGATGCCATCAAAGGTGTCCCACTTAAAGACACACGAAGCCCACAGAAGAGCTCAGCACCACTGCTTCTTTTTCTGCTCCACATAGCAGTGCTATTGTCAGCTATTTATATCCTATAACGAAAACCATGGCCACTGGCAGCATATGTTTGGCTGCATGTAGGCCTGAGCTGCTTGACTCCAACACAGGCTTTCGTTGGCAGCGTCTTATAACCAACTTTACTACCAGGAAGTAAGAAACTGAGTCAAGCTATGCTTCAAAGTTTAACCCCTCCATATTATAAAGTACAGCCTCAGAAGAGAATAAAATGGAGTGCAGCAGACCAGCTGAAATTAAAACCATGCAGCTCAGAAAATTCAAAAATCCTGGAAATCAATATGCACTTTCATTCAAATTACAGCTCCCTTTGAATTCGAAATGTCTCCTGACCTGGGTTTACAATAATGGCAAGTAATAGCTCCCCCTGCTGTGAACAGATTTCCTCCTCAAAAATAGGCCACGGGGGAAAGAGCTCAACCAGTGTCTCCCTCTAGACTGTCCTGAACAGATAAAGGAAGCACTGCCTTTTTCTGCCTGTCTGGAGCTTTGCCTTGACTGGTAGGTATGGGGGTAGGGAGTGTGTGTTGGTATTAAGGTGATCTGTGATCCCACACCTGTGACTTTAAAAGGGACTCAATAACTGCAAATTTAAGTGGCTGAAAAAGCCCATCTAAAGTGCAGGTGTGGAAGTAAATTAGTTTAGCAGGAGTGCCCAAGCTAGCCAAGCAATACAAGTAGGTTCATTAGAGTTCATTGGGCCTTCACGGCTCAGGTGGTCAAGTGAGCTCTCCACTAATATAGGAGCTGGCCATTCGATCCCTCCATGTGCCAAAGCCCCATCAGGCAGTACAATGAACTCCAGATTACTTCTTGCATAGCAGTCTGCTGCCATTGGTGACTGAGTGTGTATGACTAAGGAATAAAGCTACGGCCCTGTTCTCACCTGGAATTAACATGCATCTTGGGTGATCCAATCACAAGGAGACACCTCCAAGTACAGGTGTGGGAATGCACACGCAGATTTGACTGCTCACACCATATTCAGATATGCTGTTTGCTACACAATGGCATTCGCTTGTTTTAGCAGTTTGTACATAAATTTATCTGGAGCCATATTTAAAGAACGCCTACACAATCGGTGTTCTTCCTACCAGTGGAGAAACACAATGTGCTCCTGCACTAGTACTGGCTAACAGACTTATTCCCAACAAGTCTGTTTACAACTGTACGTGTATACGATAAGAAATCTCACCAGCACTTTGGCGTGATAGCATGAAATATCTCCAAACTACCGCCCCTTTCCTGTTAGCTTTCACCATTTATAATAGCGCTCCCATTAGCGACAGGTGCCCTGCTGGTGAGGCCTGCTGTAAAATTAACATAGAGCGGCACGCTGTTTTGAGTCAAGATTAATTAGCCTTTAATTGGAGACCCTGAATAATTAAGCAGGTTTGCAAAACTTCGGTAGGCTCCATGTTTATTTGCAGAGTAGATATCCACTTGTGACTGCGTCACCCAAGACATAAACAGGACCTCTAAGACAACAAACAGACTAAACATGCTACACTTCAACGCTTCAAAGTCACTGTTTACTTATGGACTTACCTTTTTAATCGTTTTTGTTTGAACTAAGGCAAGCTCTCTATTTTCGTCAGCAACGTAGAGGGAAAGCTTGACATAAGGATCACTGCAAAACCAAAGCAGAAAAAAATATCCAAATTCAAACCATCTGCTCCCAACAATAAATATTTACTAAACAACATACATCTATAATAAGTAGGATACATACATTTCATATTTCATTTCCATATCAAAACAATGATTTTCAAAGTGACAAAGGACCAAAGCAAATTACATATTAGCATATACAAACAAATTAAGGTTTTTTTCCTCAATGCAATCAGTTATAGTTCCAGTGTAGACAGTTCACACTTAGAAGAAAAAGAAAATTATGATTTGTGTGCCTTAGTTAGAAACTCCTTCCATTTGAGTATCCTGAGAAATAAAAATCATGTCTTATTGGTAAAGACTGCTAAAAATAGAAACAGCTAAACGTTTTGAGGAGAGAAGTACAACAATAAGCAGACCATGTGCGACTGTGCTATTTAAAACTCCCCACATGGCTTATTTGAAGGTGCTGACAGGGTAGAAATCTCCAGTGAGCTCTGGTCTGAGCGGCGATCTGCTGTTCACTGGGAAGACCAATTAGTCTGCTGATGTTAGTCACAGCAGGCAACACCTGGTACCGTGTCACACTTTGCCAAAACCCTTCCCTGGGAGAAATTACTATTTAAAAGGTCTGTGTGCATGTGGAGGAGGTGACTTTGCAAAGTTACTTTCCATAGTCCTACATGAAACTTTTACACTAAAATTATAGCGCAATTAACACCGTGGATGCTTTTACTTGTGCATTTATATATCCAAATAGGATATCTAAAAGACAATGCAGTATAATAACTTTTTACTGATCAAGTTAATCAACTAGGTTTATAGAAAGCTAGTGTTTGGAGGTAAAAAAAAAAAAAGAAGAAAAAAAGAGAGAGCAAAGAAAGAAGCGAAGCAACAGCAGGGTTTCTGCACAGACTAAGAAAAGGTTTTTCCTTTGCTCAACCTAATGTAATAAGATATGTGTGCTGAAGAGACAGTTTGGTGTGAATTACACTTTTCTGCATTTGCAGGTTCAAATTAGTTTCTCAGTGTTAGAAGAGAGATGGCTACACTGACAATAGAGATTTATTCAGTGAAGGCATATGTAAGACATCTTAATTAGTTACACAAACTACCTCACAGTCCAAAATGTATGAAAACAACTGTAACTTATCAACAGATGCATATTACTTGCATTACAAATGACTTTATAATTGTCTTTGTGGTGACTTGCCAACTTGATATCTCATCAATATGTAACCTGGATTGCAATCAAGAGAGCCAAGTTCAGACTTTAAGTCATTAAAATGTAATCACACCTTAGCTGTTCCCCAACAACATGAAGAGAACTGAAATTAAGTGTTATCAACACAGCTAATATACATGTTAGCCACCACCAGACACTGTTATCTGTGGTATATGAAGATGATGTGGAACATAACGTTAGTAGGGCAATTTAGGCAACTCAATAACTGCCTACTGCTACCATAACCCTTCCCCTGCTACTTACTCTTCAAACAACTACAGTCAAGAACATGACTGCTTCGCCTTCAGATGTCTTTGGTCAAATTAGCAGTATGCTGAGTTGACACAGGTGAACGGTGCGATTGCTGTTTTGTGTCGAGATGATGATTTGGGGTTTTTGGCACGACCCACACTCTTCACAGAATTTACTGCCACAGCATCCTGTAATAACCTCTTGTGGTCTCAGGAGCTACAATTGTGGCTGCTTAGCAAGAACTGCTTAGTGTGAGGTTAAAGAGAGGACTTGAAACACTTTAAATATCAAAATATCAGTGAATGGGTTTTAAATCTATTTGGACATAATCGGTAACCACAGCATTAGGACTGACCTAATCAGCAATTCAATTTCACTTCAGATACACCCAAAATTAGATTTTGCCTGGCAGCTACAGTGCAGTCTTACATTCATTTGAAGGAAGAAGTTGAGATAAAACAAAAGAATAAGAACGAAGATAGATGGGCAGACAGACGGATATTAAAAGAGTTGCAAACAGACCCTAGGCAAAACGGGTGCTGCTAATTAACATCTTCAGGAACCCCACAGCTTCTAATTGTGTGTTTGTGTGGTTCTGTGATATGCAGTGACTAAACAAAAACAATGAGACCACTGTATCCCAGCTGCACTAAGACTTCTTGTCTCCTTCCTTCTATGAGCAAAAATCCTTCTAAGGGTGAGGGACAGGCTACTTGTGGTCAACACAAGATTAAAGATACCAAAGGCAGCCGGAATCAAAACATAGCCCCGTCCACTTGCTCTTTGAAGTTACTTCCTTGAGTTTCTCTCATCGCCACTCAAAAACGGTGAAAACAAAACCTCAGTGTTTTTCATTTAATCTGAAACAACAGAATGTAACACACGAGCCACAAAGGAGCACCGACAGGAACACATTTGGAGCAAAAAGAAGAAAAGAACAGGCTGGCACTGTTTGAGCATCTTATGAGGTGACAGACTGCCAAGTCAGCACTGTCTCCTGTGGTAGCTAGCCACACATCAAGACCTCATTCAGTGCACTGCAATACAGTTCGGCTTTTTCCTGAGCCAGGCTGAGCTGTCCTGCCAGCAGGGCATCAGGATGCTAACACATGCACTCTGGCATGTGAGTAGCACTCACACAGTGCTACACATGCCAAGCTCTTCCTCAGACAATGTCTGCATTCTTACGGCTCAGATACATTACTATGATCAACAGTAGGCACAGAGCTCAAATTCAGAAGAAGCTTGCAGTGCTCCTGTGGTGATTTCAGACAGATATTATAATACAGTTTAACATAGTTTAAGTCTTCTTTACAGCCTCTGATTGGCACATGGAAAAATACGACAACAGCCAGCAGGATGGTAGAGGTAGTGTTGACAGAATTGACAGTGAGTCATTCAGCATATTATTAGAGCAAAAGCAAAGCTGTGGTTAATTAAAATTCAAGGAGCAGAAGTTACACTGCTTAACAAAAAAAAATTACAGTAACTCCACAGAGGGTTATTATGTAAAATCATGTAAAAACTGTATTAACAGTCTGTTGCACTTCACAAAATGACACATGGGAAGGGGACATTGATGGACATAATGCTTCAGAGATCATCAAAAGTTTAACCACACTGTGTTCCCACATGTGAGAAGGTATGTGGCATGTATAATAATTAGTCAAGCTCTTTTATCTGGAAGAAGGGTAACAGAGGTAGGTTATGAGTAGGATAGGAGAGGCAGGATGGAAGTCATTGATTAACACTTGAGGTGCAAGGTCTGTAACTAGAAGGAATGTAGGAACGGTGCATAACATTGTGCTGCTCAAGGTTAAAAAGGACTGGCTAGAAGGAGATCCCCAAAGAGTGGGGATGCTAAACACAATGCTACAACTAAGGCCTGTCTAGTTTTTCTTAAGCATGGATTTATTTATGCAAATATCCCTGACGAATCATTGTTAGAGAGTGAAGTAGCTGACATGTTTTGCATAACATATCTGAACTGTGATGACGTGTATGCAATCTTGAAGGTCCCAAAAGACCTAGTTTTGTGAAGGAAGAGAACGTGTAGAGCACCAGAAAGAAAGAAGCCCATGTCCACTCACCAGGCCTTCACAATGACGGCAGGAAAGCAAACTAACACTTCTACTATTAAGACAAAAACAGCATCTTCTGACGTGTTCTCAAAAATTCCATGATACGTACCTGGCTCCGAGGATGTCTTTCTTCGCCAGATCAATTCCTGCAACGACCTTAACGCGTAACACTCGTGTTTCATGCTGCAGACAGAGGGAAAGAGATGACGGGTCAAAACATTTAATCAGCTAAGTTAAGTCATCTAAGATATTTCAAGCAGCCAGCTGCAATGAACTTCCTTTTAAATCAATAAAGCTCACCTATAAATAAATGGCCGTTTGTAACTTGGCACCGAAACTCAAACACAGTATCCCAAAATATGTAGACACTTAATACGCTAAACCACCTCATGCCAGGCTTTGACTACACTTTTCTCCAAGTCACTGCAGCTGCAATTAATTTACTGGGGAGGTCTCTGAAATAGTTAATGATGCTAGCATAAAACCAGATGACAAAGTGAGAAGAAAAGGGGAGTGGGGTGCGTTACTGAATGTGTACCTCATGATCTTAGCAAATGCTTTGTTTCATAGCATAATCATCAGTGAATGCTATCCCCATCTGTTTAGTGTGTGTGTGAGGGATGTTTTTACAGACAAGCCTCATGTCTGCAGGGTACCACAGAGCTATCAAAGTGGGTTAAATGATAGGGTTCACCTTTACACCTTTATAGTCGAGAGCTAAATCGGCCAATCCCTAGGTTGATGTTAAAGAAACTAACTTCACAGGGTTCAAAGTGCATCTACGTAACACAGATTCAGTGAATTGCTGAACCCTCCTGCATCCTGCCAGGTCAGACTGACAGATGAGTCAAATGCAGGCAGAGTGCAAATTCAACAATCAAGAGTCACACCCCTATTTCCCCTTTGAGAAACCATTAAAGATTTATTTTTAGCTGTCCACCAGGATTATCCTGAAAAAACAAAACAACAACAAAAAAACTGCACACTGCTTGCCATTTGAGAGTACACTGCTCCTATCTCACATATAACTGATTATATGACAGCTCTCCTGTTTTTTTTTAATGTTTGGTCTCTCATAGATGCCTAATGTTTGACTCGTGACTATGATGCTGCAGTATAAAAAAACAATAAGGCTAGCATTATTTCATAATTAATGGCTACATGCTTTATGTAAATCTGAATGCCATGGCAACACAGTCGTCTACATCCAACTCCTTCGGTGATCACCTCACTTATCAGGCAGCCACAATTACAAACAAGAGGTGGTGTTTAAATCTGACACGGCGGTCGAGCTTGTACTGGGATCGAGCTATCCCACCCAAGAAATCGGTCGGTTTCCCTTCTGCACATCTGGGATTCAACAGAGCATTGCGAGGTAGCGGTTAAGCTCTAAGTCGCCCATAAATTGAATTAAACCGAGGATGGAACGAGCCAACAGAGGCTGCTCGACTAAATTGGACGGCTTGGTTTCACGACTGGAGGCAAAGTGGTGAAGGCGCTACTGAAAATGAACTGAGAAAACTAGTGGACACGAAGACAGGGAGGAACTGACAGCTGCCGAACATTACACTGGAATGTTATCCAGGGTAAGGGATTGTTAGCTTGCCTATCGGGCTAACGCTGGCCATCTCTGGCTGAACCCCTCTTGAAGAGACTCCTGGTTGTAGTATACATTTTTTTTTTTAATGGGCCTGGTTGAGTTTAAAGCTTACCTCATCTTCTGAAAGTCCATATATCGGTTCGTAATTCGCAGCCATATAGCCTGCGGTCCACGCTAAATACACACAAAAACAAGTCGCTTTGCAAAGCTAGCTAGCTAGCCTTGAACAATAAAGTCCCACTCTCCTCTCTCTGCCGAGCCGTGAAGGTAAAGTCCACTGTGAAAGCAAGTCCTCAGCACGCCGCGGGTGGTTTGTTCGCAACCGGATAACGTAATCCTTTCCCGCGTGGTCCGTCCAGGACCCAACTTGGAAAAAAATAAAAAATTACAGTGTGGCGAAATGTTTCGACTGAGACAAACCGCTTTTGTCAACTCCGAGCTTATCCCTCCCGAAATGTTGTGACACTTGACTTCCTCCTAAGAGCTCAGCCAATCGTGTGCCAAGAACACGTGATTGCTGTCAAAATCAGCCAATAAAGTGCGCCTTGAATTCCCTAACGCTCCGGGCTGTCCAATTAAATAAGTAGAGGACGCCAAAATTAAGTGGAGCGTTTATATTCGCTCTTTTTATGTGATGTAGAACTATGTTCTGCTGTTAAAATAGGCAGGATGTGTAAGAAAGTTTTCACATATAATATCACCATCTCCACCTAACTGACGTCACGGAGAAGGGGATCGTGACGTGGGCGAGGCTTGTAGCAGGCAGCCAATCACGTGCTGCAATCACAGCAAGCCGTAGACACTCACTGTTGTACCTCTCTGCTGACCTCCTCCGAACATATTAACAATAATTTGAAACAATATTTCAAAGGTGGATTTATAACTCCAGTTGCCATTCATCAGACCGGTTGCCACTGATTTTAAGTCCAGTTCCTGTGTATTTTGCCATACCTCAACCTTATCTCCCACTTTTCCTTTCTCGAGAATTAGGTTTTTAATAGCCACCCTTCTTCTGAGACCATTTCTGATGAAGTTCAGTGAACAGTAGATGGACAACCTTAGAGGCAGATGCATCTCTCAGGTCCTGCCTGCGTCAGGTCTGTGCTGGATTTTTTTCTTATTTTTTAAGGACATGACTTTCAGATATGACTGCCATAGATAGCTTTTTACACCTACCACTTCTTCTTTTGCCGTCTAATTGTCCAATTTCATCTAATTTATTAAGGACATATGACAAGTTTTTAGCTATTATCACAATTTGAAATTAATTCTTTGTTATGTGTAGACATCATGCTGGTTCATCCCTTGAGTTAAGTGCCTTTTTTTAAAAAAAAAACTTGTTGCTTAACAAAGAGTATATTTAAAACAGAACAATAAAACGCACAGACGTTCCTCTGAAAATGGTCACATACAAGAACTGGACTGAAAATGAGTGAAGAAGAAGCCTTGCAAGGAGAAATATACTAACGAA
>VUQG01035177.1:0-12351 GCA_015106755.1 Etia nguti
GCAAAGGTAAGAGGGAATTCATGACGATGTTTATGTGAAGCGAAATGTGAAGCGTAGTTGGATCTTCTTTTGCTGCTGGTTCAGTCAGATTTGGTTGGAGAGAGACAAAACCTGCAGCTCAGAATCTAGCACAAAAAAGAAGTAAACACAATGCGCGGACCTGCCGACGCATCAGAATCTGTGAGCTGTCGGCTTTCAGCCCAAACGGCGTGTCCGTATCCGTGTACGTGCAGTCGAGTGAGAAAGCCGACATCTCACTGATTCTGATGCGTCGGCGGGTCCGCGCTTTGTGTTTACGTCTTTGTGCAGAATCCGTGTACCTGCTCTCATTTACTGTTTTAGCTGTTTGGTGGTTGTCGAAATTTTGTGAGGTTTAACCCGAGATTCTGGCGTTTCGGGCAAAATAAATTTATATTTAAAAATCGATTCAGGAATTTTAATGAATCGATATCGCGTTATTCAAGCAAGAATCGATTTTAATCGGAAAATCGATAATCAAAACCCACCCCTAATATTTTCTCTCTTTCAGACCATACGCTGTAAACCCTAGGGATGATTTTGTATGTAAATGCCCGTAGATTTGCAGTTTCTGAAATATTCAGATCAATTTGTCTTGTACCAACATCCATTCCGCATTCAAAGTTACATCACCTTTCTTCCTCATTCTAAAGCTCGGTTTAAACTTCAGCAGACACAACCAACACAACTTGCTGAACTTTAACTTCAGCAAGTTAATGATGCATTATGATTGTTGATGCTTGATGCATGATGATTGTTGATGCTTGATGCATGATGATTGTTGATGCTTACAGTTACAGATAACTGTACATTGTTCTGAGTCTTCGTGAAGGATGTATCCTGCGAATTGAAACTGGGATAGGAAGGGGGTGTATCCCTGCTTGTCGAAGTACTTCATCAGTGGTAACTCAGTCCTAGTAAGAGATCTTAAAAATCCTTCAAAGGCCAAGTTGTTGTAGTACGTTGAGGCACTGGAAAAAAAAGGTGTTTTGTTGCCCTCCATGTTTTGCATATGTGCAGAGCAGTAGGCAGAACTGTTGAATGAAAAGACATATTTTTGTAGCTGACTTTAGAGAAGAAGAAACCCAGATTGGTCGTAGTCATGGTAGTATAGTTAAGGCTTTGCCCACCTGGCTGATGACATTATAGTCAATTTTTGCAGCTTCCTATCTTGTTGCAATACATAAAAGAAATGTAATCTAATATTAGTGTGCCAAACTATAGTCCATAAATGTGGGAGAACATAGTTAAGATTCAGAATATTCAGAATATTTGAAAATAAAATAAAAACATCAATATTTAAAAAAAGAAATCTTCATTTTTATATATACTGTGTTTTATATTTTTTAACATTTGCCCAATAGGAAAAATCATTCTATTCTGACTCCTCACATTACTTTAAATATATAAATAAGAATTAAATCTCTTCACCCTCCCGTGGCTTAGGTGATTAAAATGATGAGTGGTCCCATGGCGTGAGTTGAGAGAAACAGGCGGGGTCAATTAAGCACACAGCGGAACCCAGACGCACATACTGAGGAAGTTATGACTCTAAATGGGACTGTGAAGTTAGTTCAGGACCTTTAAGCAATTTGAAAAAGTCATTATGCTCGCCAAAATATTTATATAGGACAGGTACCTATCAAGGACATTTTAACTCCCTATCAACATGCACAGGCGGTAGCTTTATAAGTCATGCAGAGACGATATGTGGAGAAAAGGAGATGACAGGGCGACGTTCTGTAAAACATAAGAAGAAGGTTGAAAAGGCAGAAAGATGAAGGAGAAGAGAGCAACAGAGACAGATATAATGAAGGATAGAAAAAGAAGTAGTGAGGACAGAGGAAAATATTCCACAGAGAGATACAAGGGAGTTTGGAGTGCAGTGAAGAGTGCCGGCCAATCATTAGAGATTGTATGGGCAGGAGTGAGGGAATGGCAAAGAGGCTGATGAAATGATGGAGAAAAAAAAGAAAATGTCTTTGGAAATGGAAAATGTCTCGAACAATGCTTTCACTACCCTCCTTTTCTACTCTCTTGGCTATCTTTCTCTCTGACCATTCCCTGACTCGATACAAGAAACAAAGTAGCCTGTGGTCATTTATTTCAAATGAGAGCTGGGAGACTTCACTCCACGGAGAGAATGGACTGATTTCTGGCTAGAGATCTTACTGAGTCTGCGACAGCAGGAAGTTGAACATGAGTTCAGCTTTAAGTAAATGCCCAGTAACTGATGGCAGGTGATAGTTCAATGAAAATATCTTTTCCTAAAGCTCCAGACAAGCTTTTACCTGTTAAAATTTGATAAGCCTGAAAATAGATTTTTATACTCATCTTAAAGTTTGCACAGCTTTCTTTTCAGTTTTATGGTAGTTAAACAACAGTGCATACTTTGACATTTGATTATGTTTTAAATGCATGCATAAACAGGCTTGAATGATCAGCCCCATCATATCTTCAAGATATAATAGCAACATAGCAGTTATACCAACAGACCACTTTTCTCTCAGACTGAAGTCTTACTTGTGATTCCTATAGTTTGTGAAAATAGAATAAAAAGTAGAATAGGAGGCAGAGCCATCAGCTACTTTTGAAATTTGACTTATCTTTAATTTTTGATAAAGTTTAAAGTTAAGGCTGGACCAGGTGACCCTGAATGATCCCTTAGTTATGTTGCTACAGGCTCAGGATGCTGCAGGACTTCCCATAATGCACTTAGCATTTCTCCTCTACTCCCGTCTTCATTTCCAATGTGTTCATATGCCCTTCTCTTCTCTATCCCCTCACACCAAATCAGTAATGGAAGATGGCTGCCCATCTGAGCCTGATTCTGGAGGAGGTTTCTTCCTGTTAAAAGGGAGTTTTTTCTTTCCACTGTCACCAAGTGCTTGCTCATATGGGGGTCGTCTGATTGTTTTGGTCTTCCCTCTAATATTGTAGGGTGAATTAAAGCTGAACTGAATACACATTGTGCAAAACAATACCAACAAGGCAAAACAGGCAAGTGCTCAATGTAAAAAAACAAAAAACTAAGAAAAAACATGATCACTGTAAAATTAAAATAGTAATACGAAGCAAAGTTTGTGACAGTGTTTGCTTTAAGACGTGCAACCTCAATGTAAATCTCCCATAAGAAAATGCTATTGCATCACAAACCACATGCCCATGGCACTGAGAGATACAAGACTTTGTTCCTCAGTTCACTCACTGGTTCTTGCTTCTTTGTTGCTGTGTTTTTCCTTCATCACTCTTCGTTACTCCACCAATTTCACCAATTTCACCCAAAACTTTCCTTTGTTGTTTGTTTTTCGCATTTTCTTTATTCTCTCGTTCACTTTCCCACAATGTCTTTCATATTCATGCAAATTCCTTCTCTTTCGTTCCCTCTCCCTCTCGCTCTTTAGATAAGTCGCTTGCCAGGACTCTTTGATTTCACTACTCTTTTCTTGTTTTGGAGTATGAAAGGAGTTGCGATAATCACAAATGCCATGTAATGACTCAGAAGCTTTCATGTCATGGTTCACCAAGCCTCATAAGCTGGGATTTTTGTGTTTCTTAAAACCCCTACATATGTCAAATCCATCTTTTCTGTTGCTTGTATGTGTAGGGTCAGAGGGGCAGCGGTATAAGCAGAACTGCCCAGACCTTATTTTTCCCAGCTAGCACCTAGAGCTCTTTCAGGGGGATGCTGAGGCATTCCCAAACCATCTGAGAGACATAATTCTTGAAACACCTCCAGGAGGCATCATTGACACATTCCTGAACCACCTCAACTGGCTCCTTTTGATGCAGGGGAGCAGAGGGAGCAGACTCTCTTCTCTTAGCTGCTCCTGAAAGACTGAGCTGCTCATCCTGTCTCTAAGGGCGAGCCTAGACACCCCCTCGGAGGAAGCTCATTTCCACCACCTTAATCTGCAACCTCGTTCTTTCCGTCACCACTCGCATCGATTGATTAAACTACATGACAGCAGTGATTAAACGACATCGCTACCTCTCTATGATTGGCTTTTTTTTTTCTAGCTGCGAATAGAGATCCTCTGAAAGCTGAGCAGTATTGGTGAAGGGATGAAGAGTAAACAAAAGGTGCAAATAAAAACCCAGAGATGACATAATGCAAGAGGAATGGCACCTAAAGGATCCCGAATCGAAATTTATGGATGAATCCTGCAATGCCAAAGAGTGCCGTTGTGCTGCCTCTCTCCCTAAAGAGCCAATCATCTGCTTTTTAACAACTGAACTGGGACAATGCATATGGCAGTTGCACTGTTGTCTGTTCTACTATTAGTTGCGCTGTGGCAAACATGTTTACTCGTAATAAACATGTGCACACATAGTTTTTCTGCGGTGGGACGAGACAGAAGCGTTGATCATGTAGAATTGGCAGTAAATGAAAGCATGGCATGGAAGAATAAGAAGGAGTAGCCTGTGGGTGGAACATGTTTCACCAGAAATCACCACAAATTTTACCTGCATTTTACTGCTTCACCCAAAATTCCTGCCAAAAGCATTACTCTATATCAGGGATGTCAAAGTCATTTTGAAGCTGACCAGTAAAACTACGTGATAAATGTTTAAAATTACACAAAGTTCTGGTAGTTCACTGCCCAGAGTGTCCTATAATTATAAGATATAAGGTTTTTGTTAATTCACAGAAAATATCAGTTTTTTTCTTTTATTTTTTTTTTCTTTTTAACTCTTAGGTGGCTATTAAAAGAAAAACGGCATTTGATTGTTTACTTTTTTACTTACTTTGGGGGTGGGGGGGCAGATTGGAGGTTTTCCTGAGCCAATTCTGGCCCCCGGGCCATAGGTTTGCCACCCTATATGGACTTTGAAATACCCCCATTACAATGCCATTTTCAATTCATATAACATGATAAACTTAATGTGTACATGGTCTTTTGTGTAAAGCAATGAGCCTGAAGGAGATGGGCCTAATTTGCTTAATTTACTTAGAATGTATTCTTGATAAGTACATTCCGTTTCAGTGTCACTCACAGTGCAGCTGAGTTAACTCAGAATAGCCTTTTAGATGAACTGTCATGCTTCAGCTATCATATGGGTTTGCTCCAAAAAGAAAGTCGCTGTCTTTGCACCAAATGACGTGTGATTGAACTTTTAAGCTGCCAGACTGTCACAATCAGCCGGGAATTACATTGTTACACAGATATTCAGTATCAGCGACTGAGTGTACATTCGAGGTTGCACAGTGATGATGAGTTGAACTTCTGCGCCCGATAACTATGAGACAATCAAACTTTCTCCATCTAGATTTACATTTCTAATACAGTTAAGCTATTTATGGCCTATTGGGAACCATTTTCATATGTAGTCAAAATGAAAAGTGTTCCTCAGAAATGTAATAAATCTATAGGTGGTCATAAATGGTTGTACTTAGCACAATAAGGTTTAGGCTGAATAACAGTGGAACTATCCTTGAAGCACTAATTGAAATGTAACAAGCTCTGCAGAAGATGATCATTCTTAGATGAGCAGTTTCCTGTAGAGGAAATAATTAAGTAAATATGAGTCATGAGGTTTCAATAAAAAGGCTCCTGTGAAATCAGCCCAGCACTTGAAAGTCTGCGTGGGTCCATATTACTTGTTGACAGTGAAAAATAAACTGAAAAAAACATTGAAAGGGCACCATGAATCCAAACTTTCCATTGTTTCTCTTTCTTTCGTGACCTTCCTTGCTCCAGTTTGTCTGCCAAGGCGTTAAACACATCTGCTCTGTCTATTCCACATCCTGAATCTCATTACACATCTATAAATGTTTTAAACCTTAAAGGAGCACGCTGAATAGAGCCAGCAATAGGTCATCGCTTTATTTTTTGAGTGGGTCTTTTGAGTTAATAGGGCGTTCTTCTGTGGCATGCATTTCAGCCTGCATCAAGTGTGAACAACAAGGTGGAGGATGACGATTTCAGCCCTCAGTTTGTGTTTGTGTATGTGTTTCAGTCTTTGTGTAAATAACAGCAGGAGGTCACAACTTTGGACCAAAGGCTAGATGTAATGGAAGTGGCTATCAGCAGACTTGCTGCTGTTTCGGTAAGAGCAAGTTCACCGCTTAAGGGAATAAATCTTTTTCGTCTTGCAGTTACTCTGGCTTTTCCTTTTTCATCATTCGCTCTTTCAGCCATTTCTTTTTCTCGAGTTATTCCTCTCTCTCTCTCTCCTAGTGAAAATATGTTTTTTCCATCTCCATCTGTTCTTCTCAGATATAGCAAATTACTGTTCCCTGTATCAGTGCAATTCAATTAAAGACAATTTGTTGGCAGGAGATTTGAAAAAGAAACAATATGGCAACGTGTAAATGAATCTACAAATTCCCCTCTTGCAAATTTCTTTCATGATCGGGTTTCTTTTGTTTAATTGACGACGTGTCTCACACGACTGTGAAGTTCGGTCCTGATTGCACGCGTTCTGCCGTGTGCGAGTGCGTGCAGCTGTGGGGTAATAACTGCAATCAGAGGCTATAATGAAGCTGCAGGCAGGGTCTATTTTTTTAAGAAGGTCACCCAGAAGAATAATAACTCCCATGTGAAGTTAATATTACGTTCTGTTCATGTGAGTTCATTTCTGACTTTACATGTGTAGGTCACGTTTGTGCTTTTGCACACATCCGGTTGCTTCCAGTTTATTGACCGTGCAGTCCCCTTATGCTTTAGCTACTGTCATTGCAATTAATACAAACCCTCAGGCAGGCATGTCTGTTCCTCTGTTGTATATTTTTGTAGACTAATTTGACTTTCGGCCATTACGATTAAAGGGGCTCCATTATGATATTCCTTACTTCCTTTTACGTGCAGTATAATACTGTTATGTTAGTGGATGCTCATTTTAAGTTTCAAATTAGATCAAAGTATGTACAAGTTATCCTCTTAATCCTTCTGTAAATGCTCAGGTTTACTGTCTAGTCAGGTTTTCTATTCTAGGCTCTGTATGATGTCA
Source organism: Etia nguti (assembly GCA_015106755.1). Taxonomy (NCBI): domain Eukaryota; kingdom Metazoa; phylum Chordata; class Actinopteri; order Cichliformes; family Cichlidae; genus Etia; species Etia nguti. Next base: position 6,973 of record VUQG01035177.1, read on the forward strand.
GGGGCACACTTTCATCCCAGGCACACAGCTCTGGTGTGTCCATCCTCCTCATGTTCAAATCTTTTTGTTTGCAAGAAGTAGCCAATTAGAAGAAAACTGGTCTATATGGAGGTGTAAGGGAGACACAATGGCTCGTTTTAGACAAAGGAGGAACTGAGGAGCCGCAGTATAATATAAAAAAAAGGACTATTTTGAATTGTGAATTATGCAAAGTTACTCAACCAGGGCTCAGGAGTAAAAGCATGGAGCTGCAGATAAATATAAGGATATTTTTTAAATGTTACAATATCTTGATGTCTTCAAGTACATGTTTGAGGGCAAACCTTTTGAGTTTAGTGTTAATCAGGGGCCTACGAAAACATTCATAAATATAATACTAATGCGGCTCTGTGAGCGTCTTTCACCAGGCCATCGACCATTTTAAAGTCAGCTGTTAATCTAAGAAGCCAGTGCTGAGACTCAGGTATTATCACATAAAGTATTTAATTAGATTTGTGCTGCTGTTTAATACTTAAATCCCTTCAATCAATGATTTATTTTTATATCAGAGTCAAGAGATCTGGTCAGGTTTTCGTGTAGACAAGAAACACCATCAGTCCATTTTATGCCACTTATCTGGGTCTGGGGCAGCAATGTAATCAGAGATGCCCAGACCTCCCTCTCCCTGGCGATCTCCTCCACTCCAGCTCGTCCAGGAGGACAGAGAAGTTTCCAAGCGCGCCAAGAGGCATAATCTCTCCAGTGTGTCCTGGGTCTGCTCCAGGGCCTCCTCCCTGCAGGACATGCCTAAAACCTATCACCTAGGAGGTATCCAGGAGGCGTCCTAGTCTGATCCCTGAACCACCTTAACTGGCTTCTTTCGATGTAAAGCAGTAGTGGAAGCTCACTTCCACCGCTTGTATCTGTGATCTCATTCTTTCCGTCACTACCCAGAGCTTGTATCAACTGAAATAGGACATGACACGCCGCTTATTAAAGACAGTGTTACTCCAGACTTTACTGTCTTTACTTTTTGTAAACACAAAATTATTCATTTCTAGTAAGGGTACGCTAAGACAGCCGTGGGCTTTTTGACTAAGAGACCTTAGCTTAGCCTTAATTTTTTGTAGTGTACATTTCCAATTCCAGTTGTTTTTGACAATTTGCCAGTTGCATGTTCTAGAGGCTTTTTAAAACAACATTTATGCCCAACAATGACATATTTCATGGATGCATGTATTATGTTTTTTTGTAAGTACTTCATGTTGCTATGTTGGCTTGGTTGCTTTCTTTCCAGCAGTGTGATATTATAAGAATGACTTCTTATTATTGACTGTAAGTCAGGCTTTCTGTTTATTATTCATATTGTGATTGTGTCTTGCAAATGTATGGCATGAAAGGTGTTTTTGTTCTCATAGTGAAATGAAATGAGCTGCTTTGGATCAGACACTTTTTTTTTTTAATAAAACTGCAGTAGTAGCATGGTGTTTACCACACTGTGCAGCTTTACTTTGTCTGTTGTTTTTCTGCTTCTTGTCAGGCTGTAGTTACTGCCTGATTCAGTCCTCATGTGCACTTCTTGACAGCGGTGACTGCTGTGGTCTCACTGGTCACTCTGTCCTTCTCATTTGATCATCGTGTCTGTGATGCACACGTTTCTCATCTTCTTTCTTGCCACATTCCTAAACATCACTTTTTTGTCATCTTTTTGCCTCCCTATGTCCCTCCTGTTTCCACAAGTCTCCTACTTTTCCTTGTTGCATTTTTACTGCACTCTACCTTACACCAGTCCTTCCACTACACTGCTCGCCCTATAAGGCCTTTGTCTTGAGATGTTGTCAGCTGTGTCAGGGCTGTGGGTGAAGCCTGTCATTACATCTGTCCTCCTCCAAACTACACTATGAAACTCCCTAAGGACCCACTAAGAACTAGTACTTAGTCCACTGCAGAATGTTTCAGTGTGTTAATGTGTCTGCCTGAATTCCTCTCTTGTTTCATCATAATTGCGCTTCAGCTTACTTAGCAGATTCGCTGTTTTCTAATAGAACAGTCAAATTTGGTAGGTGAACTTAACAATTTTGACTCTCTACCTAAAGCGCATGTCATCATATCTGTCCTTCAGTCCACTAGTACCTGCCACCTAGGACAGTTTCTGGATGCCTGTCTGTCTAAATTGCAATTCGGCACACTCACAACTGAATAAATATAGAAATGCACAGATTTTATTTTTGGATGGGAAGTCTAGTTTCCCAACAACTCAGTGTCTTAAAATCTAAAGTTTTCTGTTCTACTCCTATAGAATGCCATACAGGCCAAACTTCATCCTTCCATCTTCAGATTTTTTGATATATATATACTGTAATTGGCATTGCACGATGAAGAACAGTTTCTCGATGGGAAAAAAAAGAATCCAGCCCTGTGGAAGAACTAATGATTCACCAATCATTTCGACATTGCTCTAATCTTCAAAAACTCTTGTAAAATGAGAATGTGACTAGGCCAGTATTGACCCAAACAATATCTGTTTCAGGTGGATATGTTATCCCCTTGCAAAACCGAGGACGGAAACAGAATGAAGCAAGTTCACAGTTGTGTCTGATATCAGATAAAATCTTATCAAAACTCTCAGGAAAACTTGTCTGAAAGTCAATTTTGTGTAATTTTCCTCACTATCTTCTTAACCGATGTCATAAACCCACTTCTCTAGTGTTTTCTGACAAAAACATAGAGAATCGCTTTCGACTTTTAGACAAGGAGACGAGCTCTGCAGCACACGGGCAATTAAGCAACTTCATTGGTGCCATCATTCATGTTATTGTTTTATATACTAGCCTGTGTGTCATTGTAGCTGTCACTTGACAAATTTTCTGCTCATATCACCCTTGTTAGACCTACCTCTACTTCCTTACCCCCCGCCACTTCCCAACTGACTTCCTTGTCTACCTTTGATTAAATGTATTCTGACACTGGATGATTAAACAGACTATTTCTGACAACTTGAAATGTAATAAATGACTCTTTCTCTCGTTCTCATTGCAGATGTATATCCAAACTACTACCCTGACCATCTCTTTGAGCCTGTCTGCCTCTGTTTCTCTGGGGATGCTCTACATGCCCAAGGTTTACATTATCCTCTTCCACCCTGAGCAGAACGTACCCAAACGAAAACGGAGCTTCAAGGTGACATGGCCTTTACTCTTATACGTTTCCATAATGCTTCCCAAATCCATATATTTTGATTTTGGCTGATGTTAAACAGAAAATATTTTTATGAAATTAGGAATTACAAAGGGAGAAAGAAGAACGTAGGTATACTAAGACCATTTTCCTCATTTATAATTAATAAAATTCTCATTATGAATAAATTAATATGCAGGCGATCGTGACAGCAGCCACCATGTCGGGAAAACTGACTCAGAAGGGAGGAGACCGGCCAAATGGAGAAGTTAAGACTGAACTGTGTGAGAGCATGGAGACCAACAGTGAGTAAGAGAACACCAAAGTTTTATAATTACACATATAAACTTAAAAGAGACAAGCTTTATACAATTAAAAGAAAAAATACATTTTTAGTTGTACATCAATTCTTTAGTAAGCAACATACTTGTATTGAAAAAAAATGCATCACCAAGGTTAAATACATGTAGATTGGTCAAGAAATCTAGAATGTGAGCAAATAGCAGAGAACAAATTAATAGAAAACAACAAAGTAATATTTAGTAATGTGATTTGAAAAACACACATCATTTTCAGGCTAATTTTCTGGTTTGAATCAGTATAGAGTTAGCCGTAATTGAAAAACATCAAGTATAGCATAATGTGTTTATGAAGCAGCCTGGCAGCCATTTATGTGAGCTCATTTGGAAGCAACCAAATAATTTACCAACCACCCAGCTTGTGGATGATCCATTTATATTTTGCTAATTGCATGCTGTGATGGAGTAACACTATAAAAATCAAGCAAATAAGATATTCCTCCACGTGTACATTAACCTTAGATACTGTTTTCTTTTACTGAAAATGTGTTTCTTGCATGACATTTTTGCATGGCTGCTGTACTCACCATGTTTTAGTTTGAAGCACTGTTATATTCACTTAGAGACTGTTTTGTGTCCCGGTGTTAACAAATTGCAGATAAAATGAAATGAGGGAGGGTTTATGTGCGTGTGCACGAGTAGCTTAGTGTTTATATCGACGTGGTTTTGTTTCAGGCTCCTGCAGTGTGCACGTATCAGTTTCTCTTGGTTTGCAAGTGTGCGTGTGTTTGCCTATAATCCCGTGAGCATACTAAGGAATTATTAACACTTGTTTGTGCGTCGTTTGTGAGTTCTGTGTGCAGGTGTATAATAGGTTCCAGAACTGTGAAGCCAAACCTTGCCCTACCTTTCTGTCAGCACTTCATTAGCATCAGTGAGGAAAGCAGGTCACAGTTCATTCATTTAGCAAACGGTTGAACTGCTTAGTCATCTATTTAAATGCTTCTCTTTGCAAAAAGTTTAGAAAAAAGTTTGATGTTCCAGGAAGCAGATTGAACAGAAAGATGGCATTATTAAAGGTGTCTAGATGTTTGTTTTTACCATTTTTGTTAGTGTTCTAGTTATTATTATTATTATTTCAATTTTTAGCTTTATTATTATTTACTATTACTGCAACTATCATCCAGGCAGTCTCAGGCAGTGTGAAAACAAGTGAGAGGAAAAAAACCCCAAACTATTCCATCAGTGTGTAACGGTGGTGCTGTTAGAGGCTTGCTCTGCAGCAAAAATATTGACATTTACCGCAGCATGCTTGAGGGGACACAAGACATCACGGTTTAACAAAAAGCCCCAGCAACTACAGCGGACTGTTGATGTGACACTGTTTTCTAAACTGGTCTTTCTTCTTTGTTTCTTTTCCCTGCCCTTTTCCATTCCTCGTATTTGTCACTTCACTTTTATTCCGTTGCTTGTTACATTTCTTTGCCAATTTTCCCTTCATTTTTTTTTTATTTTTTATTTTTTTACAATTTTGTCCCCCTGACGCACGCTCTTTCATCTTATTTATTTAACCCTTTACACAGCTTCATCAACTAAGATGACATATGTCAGCTACAGTAATCACGCCATGTGAATGGACCATAGAGGAAGAAGATGACGATGGAGAAGAGGGGGGGGGATTGAATAGGAGGGGGGACGTGTTGCGGGGGCAGGGCCAAGGGGGAGAAAGAGCACAGCTCTCAGCTGATCGGCTGAAAAAGTGGAAAACGGACAGAGTGCCCAATGGAATTCAAGCATGAGACATTTTGTATTGTTCCCCATCAAATCACAGAGGTGGGACCACATAAACAGCCAGTCAGTGTGCCTGCTTTCCTGCTGTTCACAGCTCATTGGTCCTACCATGAACTTACCTGTTTTAAAAAAG
>VUQG01035177.1:12371-24951 GCA_015106755.1 Etia nguti
AAATAACAAGTTTTAAAAAAGAAAAAAAAAAAAAAGAAATAAAACAACATGAAAAAAAAGTGGTACCACAGGAGACTGTGGTGGACAGAGTAACTATTAAAACCTATAAAAACGAAAATAAAAATGTTAAAAAAGAAAAAAGTCATTAAAAAAAACTCAGAAAATGTGTAGAAATTATATCTAAAGGGCAAAAGGTGGGGCTGAAAAAGAGATTTAACAAATTACATTTTAAAAGATATTTAAAAAGAGAAATGTAAGAGAAAATCTATGAGACTCAAACATGTTTGTTGTTATTCTCTACTTGTAGGTATTTTTGTGGTCGTGACGATTTTTTCATTCTTGTCTCACCGTTGTCTGATGGATCGCCCTTGCATAATGAGATGAGTGTGTTTCCTCCTGTCTTGGCTATCCGGGTTGTAGCCTTGGGTTGTGAACCTGTAAAATGCCATGGTTGAAGCATGCCAGTTTTTATACAAAAAGGAGATTTATTTATAATAAAGGAATGTTTTGCAAATGTGTAGATTTTGTTGTCATGCTTTTGAAAAATGAGGAAATGACTTGAGTTTGAAAAAAAAAAGTGGGTTTGTTATTTTATTAATTTTCTTCTGCAAGCATCATTCAGCAGTATGGTGATGGGAAAATGGGCCAGAAGATAAAAGAGAGTGAAAGTTATAAATATTAGAGACAACAACCTGATGTCTAACCTTCAGAAATACATGAGAACTAAAAAAAAAACCAGTCAACTGCATCAGTACAGTAGATCCATTCTTGTTGGGGAGGAGAAAATCGATACCGCTGAAGGCAAAGTGAAAGGACAAATCACACCTTTTACAGGAGGATGGTGTGCGCTACGCACAGATGTTACAAGAAAAGGTGTGAAATTTACCAAGTGTTTTCCTGAAATTATGATCTCATACTTTTTGTAGTTTCTGTTTCTTCTGAAAGCCTCCCTTGATGACAAAGTGAATGTGTAGAAAAATCAGTAAATGTAAACCTGGTAGTGAAGGCCTTTTTTTCCACAATGTAAAATCACAAGTACTGTTTCTGCAGCTGCTTTTTCATTGTTTTCTAACTGCAAAATCCCACATGGCCTTAAACAAAATACTAAACTCCTACCTGTTTATTTAATGGAAAAGACTTGGGTAACACTTGAAATGTGTAACATGACCCTACACCCACTGGAGCTTGTTTATAAGCCAAATGCTAAACTTTTCAGTCAAGGTTGGCAGTTTTAGCTTACACCCCAAGACAGTGATTCATGTATACTTCACTGCCAGGAGTATAGCATACAATGCATTGGGAGCTTGCCCTTCAAGGATTCCTAGTGTGATTCACAATAATCACATAAACTAAATCTGTTCTGGTGTTTTGGATGTCTCCTATCTTATCATACAGTACAGAAAGCCACAGTGATCGTCCTACTGGCATAGGTTAAAATCAGAGACATTAATGCAGACCATGAACAAAATCTCATGGCATTCTTTAAGTGTTTATTACTTTTTCTTTTAACTTTACTGGCCATTTTGTGCCAGTACATTATCCATTTTTTCTTATACTTTCTTACAGTCCTAAAGTTTCAGTAAATGGTTAATGGTATAATTCAGAGTGTGATTAAATTATGCAAAATTTAATTTGAAAAATAGTAAAAATAGAACTTGGAACTTTTATTCTCATTGTACAGTTGCTTGCACAATTAAATTATGTAGCAAGACCACAAAGGTGTGAAAACAAAGAAAACAATATACAAGAAAAGAAGAAGAAAAACAATATAAGAACACTGTACACTATATACACTAAAGTAAAATGTTTGGGTTACAGGAAGCATTGTGTGGGTGTGTACAAGGGCATCGTATTAAAATATAATAAATAAGGGTGGAAGGGCTATGGAAATTGCACGTCTGCCGAAATATTGCACAGGGGAAAAAATTACTGAAAATTCTTTCATTTTAGAACAGTAAATTATTCTGTGTTTGTACAGAATCTTTATACAGTTCAGTCATAGACTTTGTGCAGTTCAAAGTGGTCAAGTGCCAAACAAACTATTATTGCCCGTCCTGTGGTCATCGCTCTAACATGAATTTATTTCTCTCATCATTGCAGATAATAACATATATGCTATGTTGATAACAATCTATTAACAGCTACCAAAATATATATTTAAAATAGTAAATGACCAAAAAAGGATAATTGGCAAATCTCAGTTTTATTAATAAAATAAATATTCTGTCTTTTTGGAAAGAATCCAGCTTTAAATTTTTTTTCATGGCAGCTGATTGAATAAATTGATCTAGTCGATCAAATTTTTTCCACTGTATTGTAGAAGTTTAATGAACCATAGATGATATAAAAGAAGGCTATAGCTGTGATGATGTCCTCCACTGAGTTGTGAAGTCCTGTTTTGGAACCTCGATTTAGCATTTTGCTGTTGTCAAAAAAAGATGTGACAAAGAAGGGTGGGTCTCTGAAATCTTGCTCATTGACTTGTCCATTTCCAGTTGATTGAGCCAATGAACTCAATAGGAAAGTGTTTACAGAGCTCAAAACAAAGAGGTATTTTTTCATTGTCACAGGACCAGAAGTCTTTTTCCAGTCACAGCTATCGCCATCTGGTGGCCCCTTAGCCTGTATGAAGATTTAAGGCTCTTTTCTGATCCTGGGGCTACATCAATGCGTTATACTGTATGAGATTTGCAAACTACTTTTAAATATATCAGAAATGTTATTTTATTTAGACAGTTTGATATGAATCCAAATTTGTTTATTTCTTTATTTTCATAAACAGTAGCTATAGGGTAGCCAGTGCAAACAATGAAACGTCTGTTAGCTAGTTATAGCAGCCCTAAAAGAGAGAATGGATCTGGTTCCCAGCAATGGTAGCTATGGGACTTTACTGGGACATAATGCAGGGCCACAGCACGGAAGGTGATTTTATTTGTTTGTATTTTGCTGACTGGACCTCTCCTGGGCTTACAGAACAAACTAAAGATTGGATGTTAACAGCATGAAGATAATCTCCAAGATGAAGTGAGTGAAACTGACCTTAGGCAGAAGAAATCATAACATAATATGTTAAAAATGTAAGGTAACATAATAAAGGTTGCAATCTCACTTTAGGGAGCTGCATGAATTTACACACAGTGCAAAATGTATAATCATTAATGCCTGTCATGTAGTAATGACACAGACAGGATCATCTCACCATATCAGTTAAGCTGATCACATGGATCCCTGGTACTTGGCTTTTGAGTGTTTTAATAAACTAGCATTAATAGTTCACTTTACATTGAACATTTTTTAACTAAAAAAGTCCTGCAAATTTCGCTCACTCATTATCAGTCACTTCGGGAATTGTAGGAAATCCCCATCTGAAGCAAATGTTGGCAACTCTTAATAAAATGCATAACTGTCGAGGGATATAGGGCTGCATTCTTTGACACTTGTTTGTCATCACCCACGTAAGCCTGTGTGAGAGTCCTCTAATATTTCCTGAGAGAAACCAGATGGTGGATGTTTTGACCTCATTGTCGCTTTGTCTGTGAGTGATGCAGCTGGTTTGTGTACAGGACGGATTTGGTGTGATTAATTAGCAGTGAATCAGACTGACAAAAGCGTCCAAGCACAGGTGTGGAAGACTAATAATCATTCAACCATGAATCAGAATTAAATAAATAATATTGTTCAAAGAGTATTACTTCATGTGGCAACTTGGACTAGAAATGGCAAGGATGCTGGATGAGAAATTTTCAGAGGTGTTCCAAATAAAAACTGTAAATTTCATTTTAATAAGCGACTGAATCGGGTACTTCACTCATTGAGTTACTTTAAAACGCCCACTAGAGTTTGCACATAATTTTCAAATAGAAATGAGTGAAAATTCTGGTTATTTCAAATCATGATCGTCCCACTGTGAGTGCACATCCCCAGAGCTCACACTTAGCTGTGAAGCACAGCTTGACATAAGTACAAACCAGCACAAACAAAGCAGAGTGCGTGCCGTGTCCTGAAACTGGTCAATTATTGTCATGGTGTTTTGGACACTAACTACACTATATTGCCAAACGTATTCACTCTTCTGCCTTCACACACATATGAACTTCAGTGACATCTTATTCTTAGTCCATAGAGTTTAATATGATGTCAACCCAGCCTTTGCAGCTATAACAGCTTGAACTGTTCTGGGATCACTTTGCAAAAGGTTTAGGACTGTGTTTATGGGAATTTCTGACCATTCTTCCAGAAGCGCATTTGTGAGGACAGACACTGATGTTGTATAAAAAGACCTGACTTCCAGTTTCCACTCTAATTCATCCCAAAGGTGTTCTATCAAGGAAAGGTCAAGACTCTGTGGAGGCCAGTCACGTTCTTCTACCCCAAACTCGTCTTTATGGATACTGCTTTGCAGACTGGTGCGTAGTTATGTTGGAACAGGAAGTGGTCCTCCCCAAACTGTTTCCACAAAGCATGAAGTTGTCCAAAATCTCTTGGTATGATGAAGCATTACGAGCCTAGGTGCTTGATTCCATACACCTGTGGCCATGGAAGCGATTGGAACACATGAATTCAGTGATTTGGATGGATGAGGGAATCCTTTTGCCACATTTTTATAAATGGAAAAAAAAATGTTTTGTGATCTTTGTATTTTATTACAATTATTTAAGCACACTGACAGACTTTAGGTCAACCCACATTGAATACACTGTACTGTAGAACACAAAGGGAATGATGTGTGGCCTTTTCTTGCATTGACTTTACCTTTAAGTTATAGACTTTTCAAAGGTGACCTGATTAGGAATCATTCCTGTGGGACCTTGTTAGGTAAATGAACACCTATTGACCTTTGTGGCTGCACATACATTAATACTGGTTATTGGACTTTATAACCTATAATTGATAGATTATAGATAATTTCTAATATAAAAGACCCCCAATTTCATTATTAAGTTGCCTTATTAATGGAAATTACTATGTTCCCCTCACTATATTGTTGTTTGTAATCATTTTTATGTTATTTGCTTCCATTTTCACAAAAACATTTTTCTGTCGGCAGTGCGGAAAAGCTTTCCAGGCAATGATCCACATTGTCCCCTGCTAATTCATTCAGACTGCTACCAATGTGGCATTGGAACAGGAAGCAGGGTGGCTGAAGAAAATTGCTCTAATCACATCTCTTTCTATTTAACAGTGTAGAAATTTCTTTTTAGATTTAAACTCTGCAGCCATGCAAATCAAACATCACTCCCATCAGTGCTCTTTCATAAGCTTTGATCCCAAAATTAATGGATGCACACTGTGACGTGCATGCGCACAAGCACAGCTTCTTGCTATATCAAAAAAATGACAACGCGAGTAATACAACTAGCATGTGTTAGGTTACTGCCTCGAACTTGCAGAGCAGCACACCTGTTTTAGGTAGCAAAGCAGCTCTCCTGCTATACAGCTTAAACAACAACAATGTATATTTGCAAAGTAGAAAGTCTGACATTTTGTGTTTCTAACTGTTCTTAGAGTAGTCATAGCATATTCTCACAGTATACTACTTCCTTTAGAACATCTTTTTAAATTTTGGTTATTCTGACCTTCTCCTCTTTGACACATTCTGACACATCCATTTACAGCTTTAAATCCCTCTTGCTTTTTCCACCACCTTTCCCTCATCTTCCTTTCACTACAGTCAGGCCGGATCACACCAGGATCTGAGGTGCAATAAAATGAAAAAGTTCCAATTCTACACCAAAAAAACAAAACAAACCCTTATTTAAATTTGGCAGATTTTCCCTTCATGGTCATCTTCTAATGCAACTCTGGACCACCTTGATCACAAGTACGCGGAAGATCTGACACAAACAAATTTATTTTAGTGTTATCTAAATGCCCTCCCCATATTCATCAGTTTTACGGGTTTTTTAGTGACAAATGGGAGAAAAAAAGGTTATGTTTCTTCACATAGGGGTTGAGATTGTGCCGCTCCATTGCGCTATCTAAGCAGTCACAGAAGCTCAGATTTACATAGACAAACCCTATGCCACGTATGAAGGACTTTTCTGCGTCTCCGAGCTAAATTGTGAAAATAGCGCACCGTCCAAGGCTCTGATTAGTGCTCGAGTGGCTCTTACACCTCCTGATTACCGCTCCTGATTACTGCATAATTTTAGCTTGCTGCTATTCTTTCTGTATCCTTTCCCATCTTTTTGAAGTCTCATGGTCACACTTTTCATGGCATGAATTTTCAGGCATTGATAGAACAGTCCATACATCCAAAGCTGATAAAGTTTGAATGTTTTCAGGTCATACCTTGTAAGGTTAACTGAAAACCAGATGTACTCGATGTAGTTTTAATATTCTTTAGTTTTCTAAATATTGTCAGTGATAACAGATGCCTGTATTTTAATTATAACTATAAAGTATTTACTTTTTATTGATTAATGTAAATTTATAGATATCTTTGCCATTTTAGAAGTGACATGATTTTGACCTATGTGACTGTCACTTCTAGTGTACACTGTACGCCCTCTAGTAAGCTGGTTAGCTGGATGAGTTACCTCAAATTTTGGAGGGAAGAAACAGACGGTCTATCTCTTGCTTACGCTTTTGCTTGTGTTTTTTGTTTTGTCAACACTGAAAAAGGACACCTCTCTCAAACCACTTTAAATGCAAATTAGCATCCTTTCACTAGAGCCCCAGCACAACATGCAAAGAAATTCAGAGCTTGACATGCCTGCCTGCTGTTCCCGGCTGTAGTCTCTAAATTACGATCGGACAAGCTGTGGTTTGTAGGCGGGGGCCTGCGAGCGACAAATGAAAGTATTTCGGGTGTGAAGTAATCTTGACCTGCTTTATCTGCCTGACCTCGCTCGGTTTCTCTCTCTATGAAAATTAGGTACATGTTTCATGACAGTGTGCTTCTAATAAAACCAGTTTGTGAGACTAAGCCTTTACTATTTCCAGCCTATTATTCTAGACTATGGCAAGACTCTGTGGGTTTTAAAAAAAGCAAAGAAAATTACTCCATCTTCAGCCTGTGCTAGATTTTTTGGGGGTTTTTTGGTTCTTGAAGATCTTTCATAAAACCATCATCTATACTTTAAAGAGTTTAGAAGAAGAACTGTTAGATATTATTTTTAAATTGAAATTATCAATTTTTTTAAAATCTGATGTTTACTGTTGTTTTTGCTTGGTTTTCTTCTCTGTCTCCTTTTCTAATGGGATTTACTGGTTTCCAGCGAATGCCAAATCTTAGTCTTTATTTGCTAATTTCAAGTTCAGTTTTAAATTTAGTATAAAACTGTGTGAATATGTGAGGATTTGCGTATTGGTGTGTATGCACACATTGATCTGAGTTACTGAGGGAATAACAAACTTAATTTAAAACCTTCCAGGTTCTAAAGCAGCGAGTGAAAACTACTAAATTAAACGGAGTAAATAATGGAAACTCTGTTTATCCTTAGCGATATCAGATGCTCTGCCTAATATATTTCTAGTGTCCCATCATTCCACAGCTCCTAATTTTCACTTATTGTCTTTTGGGACAGAAATTCGCCAGTCTCCCTCTGGCAGTGTCTGCAGCATTGTGTTCACTTCTAGTTATCCCGATTTGTGAGGATGTGTGCAGAATTGTTTCTGTCAGTCCTCCATGCATGTGTGTATCCATAAAAACATACCCCAGTGAGGAAACGGGACACCTGGGAGAGATGCCACCAACAGAAATGTCCCAACTGTCAATCAAATGCTCTTCATACTGTTGTGCTGAGGAGGAGGAGGAAGAGGAGAAATCTGAAATGCTTCCATCCTCTTAATGAGCAAGGTCTCCATTTGGGAGTTACGAGTGCTTAAGCAACGGAACAGTGATTTGAGAGGGAAAACAAAGAAAGAAAAACAGTGAAAAACAGCCAGTTTCTGTGTTTAAGGTTTCTCAGGCAGCGCGTGAAACCTCCCAGCCGAGACTTTATCGTAATTAACTCTGTCAGATGGCTTGTGCCAGGGGAAGCTATTACCTTAAATAGACTCACCAGTGATACAGATCCTGGTTCTTACAGATGTTTGCATGCCTGTTGAAGATACAGCTGGCTGGCATCGGTGTGGGCACTTTTCCAGTTTTGTACGTCTGATTAGTGATGCAGAATTAAAATAGATAAATTGGGAACTCTCAGAGAAACCAAATGTTGAACATAAGGCTCACAGTGATGCATAGTGAAAGTATGCTCCATTAAATATGAAAAAGAACACAAAATACCTCCACAGTGCCACATGCTCATACACAGAGGACATTATCTGCAGAGTACACAACTTGTTTTTCATACCTTAGAAAGGATAAGATAAGGTGAGGTCAGTGTGTGTGTGTGTGTGTGTGTGTGTGTGTGTGTGTGTGTTTGTGTGGCAAACAGATGTGCATCTGTGAGCCCCAAAAGGAGCATGTGCATTTGAAAATTCATGCTCAGCTGCTTTGTTTTTACATTGCGGTTGTAATTTTCTGCTAAAGTGTGGATATTTGTTCATGTTTTTTAGTAATAATTTAAAGACATCACAGGCTTCCAGTACTGATTTTCTTCCTTGTTCAATGCAAACAGAGATTTCACCAGATTCTTGGAATCTATTGATAATATTTTAGACTGTAGATGCTGAGATATTCTAATTCTTTGCAATTTCGCCTTGAGGTACATTATTATACATTGTAGGTACATTATTCTAAAATTGATCTAAAATCTTTGCAGACTGGTTAATCTCTTTTGGGGCATCTTAGAGATCTCAGAGGTATATGTATAGCTATATTTTGTGTAACCTGTACAGCACTTCGGTCAACTGAGGTTGTTTATTATTAATTGTGCTATAGGAAAAAACTTTGACTTGACTTGACTTTTTTTTTACCCAATGTATACCCAGTGATGTTACTTACCCATTGCCAGTTAACTTGATTAGTTGCAAAATGTTATCCCAGCTGTTTGTCTTTAGTACCACTTACTTTTTTGGCCTTTCTGGATAGACATGGTATTTATGGACATAGTCCAATATAGTTAAACTCAATCCTTGTGACACTGTGTGTTTGACTCAAGAAACTCATATTTGAAATGATTTATCACTGCAGCAGAATACTGATTATCATTTATACTCTGATGTCACAGGTAGATCTACAGGTAGATGCTGGTGTGGCGAAGTGGTCAAAATAGTCGTAGATGGCAAATTTTGCAGCTTAGGTAGAGTGTGTTTGAAATATCATGTGCAGCACTAGTAGCCTGCAGTCTTTTCTGTATTATATCGATATGCTCTTGAAATAAGCAAAGCATTTCACCTGATCTTGGAAGGTGTAACATGTCTGCTTCTCAACTCAATTAATATAGTGATGTGCTGCCTTCTAAATAAAGGTGAAAAACCTCTAAATGCCTAATTTGACTAATAGAGGAGCAAGAGATGGCACCATAATTCACTGTCCTTCTCTTGTGGTATCGTAACAGGACATCTGTCGCTGAGAGGCAGATTAGCAACACAACTCTAAGGTCATACACTGACAAGATTATGAGGTGCAAGGGTGACAAGTCTGTGGCTAACACCTTAAGAAGCAGCTGCTGAGTTGATTCACAGCTGTTGATAGCTACTGTGCTGACTGCATAGTGTTAGCATCTGGCATATGCTTTAAGGGAAAATAGATACCCTAAATCTTTTGAAGAGAAGCAGAAGAAAAGGGAAATATATTTTCAGAACGAGGTGAGGGGGTTGTTGTGGAAAAAAACAAAACTGGAATGCGGATAAAAGGTAAAGAAAGGCTGGATAAAACATTAAAAGGATTTCAAAATACAAAGATACACTAAAAACATACATCTGTTACTATGACATCCCTCTTTTTATAGCAGGCAACATGTGGCTTAATGGTCCCTAACAGAGGATTTAAAAAAAAAAGGTGATGGTAGAGGAAGGGAAATAAGGAAAGACCTCCTCGTGGTTTATGGCTTGCTACACGGTAGCATGCTTAGCAAGTGATTAGAGCTCACTACATCTGCTCAAGCATGTGTCTGTATAAATATTAGCTGGAAAACTAAGCTTTGAAGACGGAATGGTAAAGGAGGAGTGATTTGTGGGCACATCCAGCACTTGGTGCCAGTCTGATTTAGTTGGATTAGATTTATGTGTGTGAAACACACAATATGTGCATGGTAGCCTTTAATGGGCTTTCTTGGGTTTAAGATTTAGACTTTACAAATTTCCTGTAAAAATATAGTACTTTTCTAAACTCTTGAGTCATCTCTCATTTCTTTATATTTTGCTTCCAATGAGCCTGAGTGGTCTATTGCATAAATACATAAATTTTTCCTCATTTCCCTAATTCAATCTACTAGTAATTTTGCACCAATTGTGCAACCACTGACTCAAGGAGCTTTGCGTAGCTCTGCACTGTATGCACTGCTTCCAAATATTTGATGTTTACTACCTTCAAATGCCCATCTGGTCCTTCAGTTGGTCCAAGTACTATTTACTGAAGCTCAAAAAATGTTTCAGTGGAAGAATTGCTGTTAAGAAATTGTTCTAAAGGAAGGGAAATTGTGAGAGAGGTATGCCAGAGTTGAGGTGTGCGAAATTAAACAAGAACTGGATTGAAATACAGTGGCAAGAGGTCCTACAGAGCGATACATCAAAATTTGAAAATGTTGGTTCAACATGTCATCAATGCTGTCTCTGTCATGAGAGAGGCAAAACAGTGAGTGACTGCAGCCATCAGTAAAAACACAGAGAAGGCTCTGCTTGGGTTTGGGGTTGCATTTCAGCCAGTGGTGTTGGGGTTCTTGTCAAAATTGATGGAATTATGAACAAGGAAAAACATCATGGCATTCCACCTGGAAAGCATCTGACTGACAACAGCTTTCAGCATGACAATGATCCCTAACACGCTGCCGGTACAGTAAAAGCATAACTGGTTAGAAAAACACACAATGGAACACTATCAATCATGGACTGGGCTCGTCAGAGACTAGACCTCTACAGTACTGAAGTAGTGTGGGATCATCTTGACAGATAACAGACTAAAAAGCTGCTAACATTTAAAGAAGAGCTTTTAATGTCTTTCAAGAAGCTTGGAGAACTATTCTTGAAGACTACTTAAAGAAATCAAAAGATAGTTCCCTAAGAGAGTTCAAGCTAAAGAATAAAGATGGTCATACCAAATATTGACTTTCAATCCTGTTAGAATTGCACAAAATCTGTTCTTTGCCTTATATACTGTATTGTTGTATGTGTATGACAAAAGAATTTCCCTCGGGATAAATAAAGTTCTTCTTATCTTATCTTATCTTATCTTATCTTGTTGTGTTTGTCATTATATTTTTTTGTTAAAAAACTGCATGATATGGACTTCCACTATGGCGGCGAGCTGAGACCCATCAGTCTGCTTAATGCGGATTTGAAAATACTTAGCCAAGAGAAGCGAAGAAATACTACCTAAGATAATTGGGAGGGATCAAAATTATTTGTTTGAGACTGGCGCGCTTTGGTCTGGGAGGGAATTTTTGTAATTGGATAAGATTACTTTATAAGGAACCATATGCACAAATCTTGACTAACAATAATATCTCAAAAACCATAAAAATAAATTGGGGGTGTAGACAAGGGGACCCTTTGTCCCCACTGTTGTTCATTATGGCAATCCAACCTTTGGCTATCGCAGTGAGATCCCATGATAGTATTTCTGGTATAACCACAGGACAGACAGAACATTGCTTAGCCTTGTATGCAGATGATTTAATTATTTTTCTTAAAAATATTAATCCATCCCGACTCTGCTAGAGTTGATTAGGAAGTTTGTTAAGATTTCTGGTTACAAGATCAATAAGTCTAAAACATCCATTATGTTAATAAACCAATTAGATAGGGAAAACCCAACCTCTGTTGTTGCACAATTTAAGGTCGTGAATAGCTTCACCTATTTGGGCATCCAAATTGTTCCATTGCTTAATGATATCATAGAAATTAATTATAATTCAGTAGTACAAGATGTCTCAAACTTTCTAGATAGGCGGGCTGCTCTACCAATGTCGTTAATGGGGAAAATAAATAGTCTCAAAATGAATATACTCCCTAAACTGTTGTACTTATTCCAAAACTTGCCTCTGCCACCACCAAGCAATTTATTTTCTCAACTGAGGACACTGTTCATCAAGTTTTTATGGAAGAACAGACGCTGAAAAAATATGGGCTGAAAAGGGGTTACAAAAAATAGGAGATCTTTACAATCTGGATAATAATTACTTGTTGTCCTTTGATGAAATTGTTGCCAAGCATGACATCCCATATGGAAAAGATATATATAAATCTTATAAAGTTTGTATCTGTCTTGTGTGAAACTTGTATGAAAAGCAAACAAGAGTGAAAACAGATATAAGATCCCTTGAAAAATTATATAAATGAAACTTGTATGTTTTGGATACTTCCTAAAACAATATATGAAAGTAATGAGAAAGTGGCCACTTTCATGAGTAAATCATATAAGCCTTATATGATTCACTATATGAAGTAGGCCACATCTTATGCAAGTCTTTTATAAGTTTTTTCTATTTCTTTTCCATATGAGAAGAGAAGATGTGAACATGTTAGTGTCACA